>RJWJ010012287.1:0-42369 GCA_004363605.1 Indri indri
CATAGAATTGAATGAGAAGATCTTTAAGGATCTTTTTGAGCTTCTGAGTCTATGAAACTCCACGAGTAGAAGCAAACCATGAATTTCTTACATTTACTTGGGATCACATAGCATTGCCCACGTGTTACTTAGTACACTGAATCTGGACTCCTCCTCACAAGGGAGAAGCCTCTAACAGAGCCAGCAGCTCTCTTAAGGCCTGTTAATAAATTAACATTTGATGAGTTATATACACACGGTATGATGCTATACACACAAGGTATGATGTTAAGTACTAGAGGGCAGGAAAGATGGACACAGTTGTCTTCCCAAAGAAGCACAGATAGTGGAAAAGAACTGATTACTAAGTGCCTGTTTTCATGTTTGCTATAAGAAGCAAAGAGCTATATAAAAGATACCAGAGACATAAGACAACCAACTTTTCTCTTTATACATATATGTATACAAATAATCTCCAATCTACCAAAGGAGAAAATTGAATTGGAACTACAAAAATAAACATACAGCTAGCTACATGGATCACACACATATATTTACACATATGTACACACATACACATGTGCATACACACATACAGAGAAGTGTGTGTACAAAACACAGAAATAAAGCCGGATGTTCCTAGTGGGAAACTGAAGTTGGTCAAAATAGTTTTCTTTCTTTATACGGCCATATTTTCTAAATATTCAAAATTGAATGGCTATTACTTTACAATTACAAAAATAGTTACTAAAACAAAATAACCTTAAATCTGAACTTTAAAATTTTTTTCATATTTTTAAAAACTCATGTATCATTGAGGGATTAAAAAGCACATTTCTAGTCTAGAAATCAAATAAGAAACATAACTAGTAGAATAAACCCTGCATTTTAGACATCATATCTAATCTATCTTATTAACATGATAAAAGAAAAACAGAAGCTAATGTTACAATTTGTATTCTAGTCTAAAATCTTTCTGGGCTTCCAGACACTATGATAATGAGTACTTTAAATGCATGAATGAACCAAAATTTAATGTAAAATCACAAGTGCTTCTATCACAAATATAACCAGCTGTGTTTAGAATTTACATCTTGATATTTTCAAAAACCAACAAATTTAAATGGACTGTAGAAGCTAATTACTTCCACAACCCATTTCCTGTGGTCAGTGACAAAGAAAAATTTGCAAATAAAGCCAGTTTTATTTATGCTCATTGTCTTTTTCGACAAATGTTCGAAAATATTTGTTAATTGCCACTCACTATGCTGAACACTGCATATTCAAATAGCGGCATGATTCATTAATAAGAAAAGAGAATCTAATTTTTTAAATGTACAAAACACTTGAACAGACACTTTGCAAAAGATATCCAAATGACCTATGAGCAAATGAACAGGTGTTCAACATCATTCCTCACCGGAGAAATACAAATGAAAATCACATTACATATCCAGCCAAATGACTAAAATTACAAGACCTGCCATACCAAGTTTTGGTGCCGTTGTGGAGCAACTGCAACACTCATTAATGGATTAACGGTGGGGGAGTAAAATGTTACAACCGCTTTGAAAAACTGAGGCACGTTCTAATAAAGTGAAACATATGCCTACCTATGACCCAGCAATTACACCTGTAGGTACATACCCAAGAGAAATGAATGCATGTGTCCCCATAAAGACACATATAAGACTGTTCCATTTTTATGAAGTTAAAGAACAGGCAAAATTAATCTATGCTATAGAAGTTAGAATAGTGGTTACCTGGGGTGGGACTGAGGCATTATTGATTGAGAAGAAGCAGGAGGGAATGATCTGAAATGGTTGACAGTATTCTGTATTTTGATCTGGGTAGCGGTTACCTGGGTATATACATAAGTAGAAAGTAACTGAGCCATACACTTAAGGTTTGTGCATTATATCACTGAGGTATAATAATAATTATACCTCAATTTAAAAAAAAAAGCAGGATTAGGTCCCCACCTTCAAGAAGTTATAATAGGAATGAACTAATAGCTATACAATGTGATAAGTACAATACTTTACTTAGTGAACAGTGTCCATGGGCTCAGAGAAGGAATCCAAGCATTGCCTGGGGAAGGCTCGAAGGCAATATAAGCAAGTGTAGAATTGGTGTTTAATTATGATCCTTACCCATGAAAGCTCTTAAAGATATCACCATTCTCCTATTCACTGGTATACTAGAATCATTTTTTAAAATATAACTAAATGTTCATCCCAAATGACCCACCATAGGCATCATAGGCTTTACTGCTTTATAATCCTCATTTGATATGTCTTGCAACAGAGTTCAATTTACGCCAACGTATGTCTATTGGGTTCTTAGTGCCCCTGACATTAGGGTGATGGAGCAGGCAGAGAGAGAAGTAAAACAAAATTCTAGCCTTCAAGGAAGTTATAATTTCTCAAAATACCTCTAACACCCATCTTTTCTCCATTTCTCCTTATACCATCTAAGACCAGTTCTCATTCCTGCAATACCTGGACGAGTAGAAGTAAATTCCTACCTTTTCTCCCTGCTTCCCAGCACTTTCCCAGTCCCAACTGGCCTGTACACAACTGTTGTCATCAGGCATCTTTGAAGTTCAGCATCCTTTGGGGGCTCCCCAGGGCCTAATGCCTCAAGTGTCAGCTCTTCAGCATGGTTTATCAAGCCCTGAACAGTCTGGTTCCTCCAATATTACTCCAGAATGAGTAATGTCTACTAAGCGGCAGTTGTGCTGTGAAGACACATAAGAGAAAAACAACTCATAGCTTATATTTGAAACTCTTTTTTTAATCAAATGGAGCACTTTGAAATGATTTTTTAAAATGTGTTAATATCAATTCTAGGTATGATATACGCTGAATTCTATGTGGAAAAATGCTATGGTCTGAATGTGTTCATTCATTCAAGCATTATTTACTAACCAGTTTCTCAGTGTTCCATATTAGAGACATACAGCAATATAAAAGACCACTCTACACAAAGACAGAAACACCAAGATCTGAAACACATATACACAGGTTGTTTTTTTTTTTTAACCTTCATAAAATCCTTCTCCCTTACAGGAGCCAGAACCCACAAGGCTCCCTGGTGCAGCCCTAGTTTCCCAAAAGTAACACATAAAGCGGCATGCTCATAAGTGTCCTGAAACAGAATCCCCTTGTATTATAAAATGTTAAAAAAAAAAAAAAAAAAGGCAAAAACTTGGGTCGATCTGGTGCTTTCTGCTGTAGGGCCTTTAAGGATACACTTTTCCTCTTTCATTATCTTAGATTTTATGATCCTCATGCCTTGTCATCAGATACAAGAATCAAATCGTTTTCAAGAGCCTAACATCATTAAAAACAAGGCACTGATATTCTAAGCAAAAATAGCTTCTTATGTAAATGTCAGTATCTTTTAAAATAATCTGATTTCTCTTTAGCTAGGAACCTCACGTAAGGGTCTTTTTTCAGCATCTAAGGCTGGTAATATTGTCTACTAGAGAAGCAAAAATACAGTTACCAGGTTTGCTTTTCTGTCAAAAAGCAGATTATTTTTACACATTCAATGTTGATGTTTTGCATCTTTTTTCCTACTCTACATTCTAGTTGCAGCCTTCTAGCAATATAAAGAAGTTTTCAAGCACAGATTTGATATGCATAAGCCATCAGTTTTTCTGATGATTTATAATCTGTAATTTTAGAAAGATTTGGTTTTTTATCATTCATCTTACTTTAATAAAAGATTTATGCTAGTATTTTCTTAAAGTTCTTTTGGAAACAAAATCCCCCAAATGATTTCCAGTTTGTGAAGGTGAAAAACTCATTTAAATAATCAGTTCAGAATATTTCTGTTTATGTTAAGAATGCTGTTCTGATATTTAAAGCGGCTGAAGAAATTCAACCAGTGAATATAAAATTTAGCATAATTTTCTCTTCTCCCAGAGCACGGAAGCTGCAAGGAAACTGGCAACTCGGAAGACATGTGTATCGTGCCTCGCTCCAAGGAGTAATGTTGAATGCTGAGGTTTTGCACTCCACAACCTGTATTTATGAACTGGATATTCAAGCGTCCCTTTTCCCCTTTCTCGTGGAAGCCCACTTGCCTGTGCCATCATTGCTCATAGTGAGGCTCCTTGATCGTTCCCCAATTCCACTATAAGCCAAGTATACAATTTCAAACAAAGACAGACATTTTCCAGTCCCAAGGCCACAGCTTTGAAAGTGTGGAAAGCTCAAGAACTAAAGTTGTACATCTTGACTCATTTTGTTGAATATTCATTTGATTATTTAAGAAAAATGCATCCTGTGATTTACAGGGATAAAAAGAGGACTGCAGGAAACTCCAGTAGACAACACCCAAGCAAGTGCTCAGGCAGTAAAGGCTGGATATGGAGAAGGATTTTTCAAAATACCTAGGAGAGCTCTGAATTTACTGGTGCTATGCAAAGGAAATCTCTGCCTCAACTCATTTGATTCACCATGGAGAGTACCACTTTCTGGGTCTTAAAGGGGAGGCACAAGTTAGAGAGGATGCTGGCCCAGGCCTCTTTCATACAGGAATCATCTTCCGCAGCTTGCCCTCCTTTCCGAGCCAAAACTCCCATCATTTTTGAGGGTGGGAGGGGATTGGGCTGTAGGGCAGGGATGGATCCTGTGGAGTTAGGTTGGAAGTTTAGGCCTTGCTTTGGGCATCTGACCTCATCCTCGTGGAAGGTTTCCTTACCATGGAGTAGGAAGTCTGAACACCAGCCAATCATACCAGCAAGAACAGAACCTTTGCCTGTTTCTTTCATAGAGGAATACATCAGGGTAACACCAATCTTTTTCAGCCATTTTTCCACAATTTGAAAACCACAGCCATCTTTTTGCCTTACATCTTTTCCCTTTACCCACATTTGTTGAAAAACTTTAATGGGTGGCCAGCACAGATGTAAATTACTGTCTCTGACTCCATTTTCTTCATCAAATTCAACAATGACTCATTAGGGTTTGAAATGTTTATTCAGAACTGGTGAAAAATTACAGCTGGTTGGACAGCCAGAGGGCCTTTTTCATTATAATGAGAAATAAACATTGAATTCTGATGGTAACAAGCCATGTACTGCCTTGAAAAAGGCATTGCATGAATCTGATTTCAGGAAAATCTGAAGCCCTTATTCAAGTTAAAGTGAACCAGAAATGTAGCAGCTCTGGCCTGTGTGCAATTTTAGATTGAGTGTCCTCATTATAGGGTAAAAATAGAAATATCCAGGTAATATTACTGTGTTGTTCTGAGCGACAGCAGGGAAATGAGCCTCTTGACTTCAGTTTCTTCTGGAATTCTTCTGAGAACAAGATGTTTATGAAGTCCTAAGTATACAAAATGATGAGTGAGGATAAATGATTTGTTAAATTGTATACTACGTTAAAAAAATAAACATGAAGTTGGGATTTCACAAAAAGAAAAATAGACTCCTGGGAAAGAGAGGAGTTTGAACCCTAGAGGAGGAAAATAGCTTAATCTCTCTTCTTCGTCCCCTCTGCCATAGCAATGACAGTAAATCAAGACTGCTGCACACATTTGAATTATATCAAAAATTATCATTTTCTTCTTTTATTAATATAATACTTTAGAATAAGTAAAAGTATATATATGCAAATATTATTCTTAAAGATCCAGGGAAAAACGCAATTCAGACCATCTTCAAATTCTTGGCAACTTTTCATACCTTCCTTTTCAAAAAGAGACCTGTCTTCCCTTCTCTTTCCTAACAACAGAAAAGGAATGTTTTCAGAAGATAAAGGATAAACTGGCTTGCTTCTCCACCTTCACTTTTTGACCAAAGATGTTTCTAATACTATTGGATCCAATCGCTTTGTATCATTCTTTGATGTTTCAAATAGGCCAGAACAAAATCTAGGCCAACCACCCACCCCCCTGCCTGCTTCTTAAATCCTAAATTAATATAGCAGACAGTGTTGGCGGGGTGGGGGGAGGCTATTTTTTCATTTTTCATATCTATAATTGTTTGGAGGAGCACTATTTGGCCTCCAGGTTCTGACTGATAGGCTGTCTGTTTAAAAAGACATACTATCACAATCATATGGGAAGGAGAGAAGCCCTCAGATGTCTGGCCACTCAAAGCCCTCTCGGTGAAAACTGTTAGATATGGGGGGAGGGGGTGCATGCACGTTTCTCAAAATCTTAGGTCTCTCTCTGAGATCAAATAGGATTAATTATGCTTGAAGTAAAAGTCAGTAGAAACAGTATTTGAACTGACACCGTAAAAATAGTAAGGGTCAAATATGGCTACATATTTACTTGTGTTTTAATTATAATTGCTAAAGCCAAATGGGTAAGTGATAGAACTGGAGAAATAGTTTTGAAAATGTTACTGCTAACACAAAGCAGAATAAAATACCTGTATCGCTTTCAGGACATGACTATAAATAGAGAAGATTTAAGTGATGGCAGAGGCTTGTCAGAAGAAAACCAAGCACAGATGTCACATTCCTTTTATTACTATTTGAGGATTCCTAAGTGTATTTCTTGTATATGGAACATATACCAGCATCACAGATATAGGTGACATGATAGCCAAGACCATTTAATGAGTGAGCTTTGGAAAAAGATGGTAGAGCCTACTACTTCCCTCCCTTCAAAGCAAAACCTTCCACCACCCACCCAGGCTCAGCCTCCTCTCCCTTACTATTACCACAACAACCAACATGCCGTAAGAAATATAGTAAGATGTTATCAAGAGGAGAGAGAGCTTTTGTTGCCTGTCTTTAGGAGTTTCATTTAGAGAGTCGAACTTCCTTCTCTGAGCCCTTGAGATCTGAGGTATGAGGTCTAATTAGTCAGCATTTGAAAGCCTCCATCAGCATCCCATCACCAAGGATACCACACAGAACCATGAGTGTGCACCTCAAAGGCCAGCACTGATTCATCAAAGATGAGGCAAATGGCTGGACTGCATAAAATCTCGAGACAGAAAGAAATGCTCTAGTAGTACAAGATAGTCTAGGTCCTCCAAGCTTGTGAAATTAATCAAAGGTATAATCCTTGGTGGGGGGTAGAGAGATGGGCAATGAAAGAATGCAAGGCAAACCATTCATTCAGATTAGAGTAAAATGACTAGCTACTTCCACATTCTCGATCTGACCTCTAAGCATTGACACATGCTGTCCCCTCTCCTAAACCCTCCTCCACAGTGAATTGCTCTCTCTTCTTTTATGTCCAACCCAATGACCACTTCCCTGGTAAGATTCACCGTGATATATCTATATAACTGTTAAAACCAAATGTGTAAATGATAGAACCAGAGAAATAATTTTGAAAACTTTAAATGCTGTTAACAAAGAGTGGAATAAGAGTCCTATGCCGGCATTGCTTTCAGGACACAACTATAAGTGAAGAGGTTTGGGTGATGGCAGAGGCCATCTTGAAATTTATTTATTCCCCTTGAAATTTCTCTCTCTGGGACTCTTTGCCATATGCATTGGTCATATTCATTTCTTGCCTCAAAGTTAAGAGTCTTGCTTGCTAGGAACTGAGCATTACAAGTAGAATACAGGTGTAGTAGTGGTGAGGCAGCGTCACCACTGGGCCAAGATCAGAGTTTAGAGAGGAACCACACCTGGGTTAGCCCCTGCCCCACTGGCTTCCAACGTGACCTTGGGTCAAGCAAGTACTCAGCACTGTGATATTCAGTTTCCTCACCTGTACACTGGGAATAATAAAAGAAGCTACTATGCAGAGTAATTTTGAGGGTAAAATGAAATAAGGAAAGTACTTAGCACTATGTCAAGCAAATATTAAACACTGTAAATAAGTGCCATGGTAATAATGTCATTATTATTACCACTGTCATCATTATAAACTCAATAGTTCATATACTTACAGTACTCTACAAAGGAATAAAAGGTTTTACTTTTGAGTTTCCTACAGATTATTAGTTTCCAAAAATTTATTGCCATTGCAATTAGATTGAAATCTCCCACATCAAAAGCTAGCAAAAGTGGAAACTGCACTAATGACTGGTCTGAGCTATATAATATTTTTACAGGAGTGCAGTTTTATCCCTTGTAAATTCACAGGACAAGCAAGGATATGTAAACACACACATCTTTCTAAACAGAAGTCCAGCTGGGGAAAGAATAGATAATCATGCATTTGTAATTAGCATAATCTTCTTAAATACACGGCAATATACTAAATTCTTTGAAACAATTTTGAGTTTTTAAAAGCAATTTATTCCCCTGAACAAGTTAAATGTGTTCCCAGCACTTGTCTCAAACTGTTTGCTTAGTAAGTACTTTCTTAGAGATCACTTTTTAAACAATCTGCTTCTATCTAGTCCTATTAAGTAAAAAAATTCCAAGTGATAGAGTCTGACTAAATTATACTACATATCAAGTTAAATAATTAAAAATTAATCTTCTTTCCAATGTCTTATATCTTACACTATCTATCTCTCTTAAGTTATTACAATTCAAGTTAGACATTCCTTTTAAATTAAAATATTCTGTTATAGAATTCTGCTCTTTCCTTTTAATTGATTACACTCAGAAGATGAAACCACTTTATTTTATATTCATAAGCCATACTATAAATTCTGAAAAATTTTCAAAATTGTAATAAGAGTTTTTATAAAGTGGGACACACCTGAAATAGAGAGGATTTAACTTTCCAAAGCCAAGAAGATAATAATAGCAGGAAAAAAGAAGTTCCGTAGATCCAGAAATCAAATTTTTTAAATTATTATCACAATTATGGTAGGGCAATTTCATTGTTATGATAATGTGGTTATGTTTTATTCTGAAGATCATACACTTATTTCTTATTATTTTGATGTATTTTCACAGCTATGATATATAGTGGGAGAACTTTGTTGGTGGGGGAATGTAATCGAGAATGTTTAAATAACATCCCTATGTAGGTGAGGAGGCTGACATTTGAACCCAGATGTGCCGTACTAATATGCTCTGTAATTTCTCATTCGCTTTTGTAAAATTATCACATGTATTAAATATGGATTGCAGATATTTTCAAAGCAGAATAGAGTTAGAAGCCATAAACTAAAAACTATACCCACTAATAATTTTATTTCTGTTGACAAAAGAGAAACTCTAAAATCTTTGCAGTTAACTCCAGATTGTCTTCAGGAAATTAAGCATTATTATTATACAAAATAGGTAAAACACTGCATTGTGGGTTGGGGAATAGGACCCCGGGCTTTAGACTCAGCTTTTTAATTGTATGACTTTAGACACCATACCTGAACCTGCAAAATGACGGAATTGGACCTGATTCTAAGATACCATCCAACGCCATACAATGCTTCAATGGGCAGAAATCCCAATTATCACTATCATTAATGTAAATGTTCAGTCTTAATTACAGCATAAACCACCCTGAAGCTTATGCAATGCAAAATGCACCAAAATCAAATTATGTCCTCAAAAAATAACTGTATGTGGCAAAAATCTGATATAGGTTGTTGGTGATTTGGGCTGCATTGTATTCTCCTCCAAAATTCATACACTCAAGTCCTCAGCTCCAATTCCTCAGAATATGACTGTATTTGGGGGTAGGGCCTTTATAGAGTTAATTAACATTAAGTGAGGTCATTAGGGTGGGCCCTAATCCAATGTAACTGGTGTACTTATAAGAAGAGAAGATTAGGACACAGACACAGAGGAAAGATCACGGCATGTGAAGACACAGGGGGAAGATGGCCATCTACAAGCCAAGGAGAGAGGCCTCAGAAGGAATGAACTCTGCCAACACCTTAATCTCAGACTTCCAGCCTCCAGAATTGTAAGAAAATAAATTTCTGTTGTTTAAGCCACCCAGTCTGTGTTATTTCATTATGCTGCCAGAGCAAGCTAATACAGTTGACTCTTCTATAGCACCTATATAATCAAAGGATTCCAGTGTACATAAGTATAAATACTAGGTGTAAAAGGGACATTAGGTGTCTAATGAAATGTGAAGCTCTGAGAAATCAATAGAGGTCATGCCTTCCCCATAAATGTTAAAGAGAGCTTTCTGAGGATAACAGGCTCTACACAAAAGCCTCATAGTGAGCATCACAGTGGGGTCTCAATCCCCACTGCACCAGCCATGGTAATGCTCTGGAAGGAGAAAATACAAATGCAAACAGTATCTACCAGCACAGGAAAATCAAAACCACACAAAAGAGGAATGATTGCAACAGCCTGTCAAGAAACTTCTGTGTGTTCCCTGGGAATGGAAGACCTTCTGCGTGCAGTCAACAAATACAGCATTTACACAAAGGCACTGGGCTTGCTGGGAACTTGAATTCTTTGGTGAACTAATTACTTTTAAATGATTTTTTCCCCTTAAATGGCAGCTTCATTCTCCTTGGGACGATAGCATTAATTAAGCAAATAAATCCTGCTCAACTGGGCAGTCATCTCTCACACCTCTGAATCCCCAATGCATTACATTTATACTTCTTAGGGCACTTACTAGATTTTGGCCTGTAGCAGGGCAACCTGCATACTTCTCTATCCCAACTTGCAAGCAAGGACTATGTTTATTCTAACTCTTACCTAGCTCAGAGCCTTGCACCCAATTAATACTCAATAATATTCATTAACTAAAATTGAACGAAATTACCATTCAATAAACCTCTGAAGTGTTATTTTGCATTTTAGGTCATAGGTAAATACATGTATCAGCAGGAAACAGGAAAGCTAGAGTTCACACTGAGAAAGTCATGAGAGATGAGTTTGGAGAGATCAAGCAGGCATGAACTCCCTTATAATTTAAGAAAGTTGGATTTTATCCTAAGCATGATGGACTGAATTTAAAGCAACTGAACAGTATTTTCAGATTTGCATTCTGTGGGAAAGATTAGTCTTGGTGCCAGCCGAAAACTGAATTACAAAGAGTCATGACTGGGGCAGGAAGCTGAGGGTGAGGGTAAATTAGAGAACAGTCAAAAGTGTCTGAGTTTTACAGTCTTTGTAATTGGGAGACTAGTATTAATAGAATCGCTGTCAAAACACCAAAAGAAGTACAACAGGGCAAGGTATGAAAGTGAAGATGGTGAATTTTATTCTTTAATTTTTTTTCAATTAAGGTATTAAACACAATATACCAAAGTATGGAGAATGCTTTACTCTGAAATGTACAGCTTGATGTATTGGATATACTAATGCAACGTCCACCAGATCAAGACAGAGAACACTTCCAGAACTTCTGATGACCTTTCCTGATCAATAACTTATTACTAAGGGGGAAAAAATAGTAATTTTACAGTGAAAATCAGGCAGATGCCATCTTAACCAAGCTATCAAAGTTAGTATCATCAAAATGAGACAAAATGACATCATGCATTTCCCGATATGACACACTACAAAGGGTAAAGATGGCCACAAGTTCTTTGACACTTTTCCCATAGAGAGGTGTGGTCTATGTCCTCTACCCTCGAATCAAGGCAAGCTTTGTGACTGCTCTGACAAATAAAGAAGTGATTCTCTACCAATTTCTTGGCCCCAGCCTTAAGTAGCTGACAGTTCCATTTTATTTGTCCTGCAACGTTTATTTTTGGAACCTAGGCAATCACCATGCTGTAAGCCCGTGCCATATGAACAGGCTGCCTGTAGATGCTCTAATCTACAGCCTTAGCTGAACTCACAGCCAACAAACAGCATCGAACGCTGCCATAAGAGTAGGCTATCTTCAATGTTCAGCCCAACTGAGCCTTCAGATACCAGCCGCAGCTGCAACGACATGAGAGACCCCAAGGGAAAACCACCCAGCTGAGATCCAACAATCTATAGAACCATGAGAGAATAATGAATTGTTGTTTTAAGCTGCTAGGTTTTGAGATGGTTTGTTAACGGAGCAACAGATAATTGAACAGTAGCTAACACTACAAAACTCAATCTCCATGAGACTTGGGACCTTGTTATTTTCCCTGCTGTATCCCCAGCTTCTAGATAAGTACCTGGCAGTCGAGAGATCAATAAATATTTGTAATGAATAACTGGCAATAGTATTGATTTGAGAAAATGGTTTGAAAAGCCACTTATCTTTTAAAGAGCTCTTAAGTTTAAATATTGGTCTTCTTTTTGCTTAATAAATTACTTGAGCAAGCAGAGAAAGTTAAAAAAAAAAAAATAATGCTATCAATTTCATATCTACACGCAGAAACGGTTTGCACATTTGACCTACCTAGAATTGGTGACCTAAATATTTAAAAAATAGAATGTGGTGACCTAAGTATTTAAAAGCTTCATTAATAATGTTGTTTTGAGGCCAGGCATAGTGGCTCACACCTGTAATCCGAGCACTCTGGGAGGCAGAGGCGGGAGGACTGCTTGAGGTCAGGAGTTCGAGACCAGTCTGATCAAGAGCAAGATCCCATCTCTACCAAAAATATAAAAAAAATAGCCAGGCACGGTGGCACATGCCTGTAGTCCCAGGTACTTGAGAGGCTGAGGCAGGAGGATCATTTGAGCCCAGGAGTTTGGGATTGTAGTAAGCTATGATGACACCACTGCACTCTAGCCAGGGCAACAGATTGAGACTCTGTCTCTAAAAAAAAAAAAAAAAAAAAAAAAAAAAAAAAATGTTGTTTTAAGGCTTTAGAATCTCTTAAATCTGGTCTTTAATCTTCTATCTGTCCTTTTGCTATTCCTCCAGAAGCATCAGGGCCAGCGACAAAAGAAAAAGAGAAAATGGTGTAACCAAAAAATAACTTAAGAGGAGAAAAGGTACTCATTTGCTTTGGTGATGTTGCAGTTTTGGGATATTTGTAAAGCAAAATATAGTATCTCTCTTTCTCTCCCTTTCTCTATCTTTCTCCTTCTTTCCTTCTATAAGACACATTTTAAATGGCTCTTCAACATTTATTGCTAAGCTTCTTATCTGAACCAATACCATCAGTTCTGGACCAGTACCAGGATCAGGAAGGCTGTTATAGAAACGATTGAATAATGAATGGTTAATGGCCTAGGAGCAATAAATAGAGGTAATCAGAGTTGAATACTCAATGGCTCTACGCAAGGGTCTTCCTACACTAAAAATAATGTAAATAACAAACAACAGGAGCCCATTTGTATTGTTTCTTACATGAGTAATTAAAAAACAGCATGTTTATATATTCGCCAACCCATATAAAGACTTGTCAAACCATAACATCATATATTGAAAACAAGTTAATTAAAATAAAAGTAGGCTGGGTGTGGTAGTTTACATCTGTAATTCTGGCACTTTGGGAGGCTGAGGTGGGAAGATTGTTTGAGGCCAGGAGTTCGAGGCCAGCTTGAGCAACATAGCAAGATCCTGTTTCTACAAAAAATTAAAAAATAGCACACCTGTATTCCCAGGTACTTGGGAGACTAGGGTGGGAGGATTGCTTGAGCCAAGGAGTTTGGGCTGGCAGTGAGCTATGATCACACCACTGCACTCTAGCCTGGGCAACAGAGGGAGACCTTGTCTCAACAACAACAAAAAAGTAAAATTAGTATATTACATAAAAACATGCAAACTATGCTGTTATGCAACAGGTATCATTGAAAAATTAAAGGGAATTATAGATAATTCTAAAATAAAAATAATAATTTTCATTATATAGTTCAATTAAAGTATTGGGTGATGTATATTACACTTACTTTGAAATGCAGCAAGACATTTAAAGAAAAATTGGCATATGTTATTTCCCATATAAAATATACCAAAGTACACTAAAATGGCAAAATTGCTCAAATATCATTAGCTCTAAATGGAATTTTTAACTACCAAACATGCATGTATTAAATTTTATCGATATTTATTCTTCTGGAAATAGAAAAAGGCCTGAAGCTTATTTTAGAAATTGCTATTATTTTTACTCAGTGGCCCCTCTATTTTCCACATGGCGATGTCAATAATCAATCCTAGACATAAATCATTTTAGCAGTTTGCTTGCTTTGGAGGCATAAGTAGAGTTCAATGTCGGTCAGGTGACTTTCCTCTCTAACCTTTCCAAAAGATATATTCTTTCACGCAACCAAGAAATGTTCCTGCTCAGCAAGACTGTGCTGTTATCCATTTCATCTCAGGGATTACTTCTCACTTCCAGGTACTACTGGCTTATCCATTTTGACTAAATTCTTGTCCCCAAATTACTTATCTTTACAATGGCTTCCTTGCCGCCTGTTTTTTCACAGGAAGCAGAGGAGGAGGCCATTTTGGTGTTACATCAATACACTGAAAAATTACAACTCTTAACTCTGCTCAGGATTCTATTCTTCTAACTAGTGAGTCTCTGTTCTACAATTCTGTTTCCACGTGCTCCTAAAACATAGTTCTATTGTTGGGGCACTGAAAGTGGCAGAAAAAAGGCATGGGGATTCCATGGAATTAGTGACCCAAATGCTCTGAATTTAAAGCTTTGTTTTTTTATACAGGGATTCAAACCTAATAAGTGCTTCTGATATTTCATTTCTCCTAACAAATAATCCAGTCCTATCACTCCTGAAGCAGAAGAAATGGAACATCCAATTAAACAACTGGATAGACATTCCTTCTCTTAAACTGTTTCAGAGATTGGTCTTTGTCAGGACAAATAAGATAGAGTAGCTATCAAGCAATGAGTGATGGCGATTTGAGGTGCATAAAACCATTCTAATCCTTTAAAATGGTTTCTTATATATTTTCAATTTCTACCTAACAGACTGTCTTTAAATACAGCCTCAATTTAGGGTGCTTTGAGCTACTTCAGTTCAATCCCTCCAAGCATGGATACAGAAGCTTCCTCACAACACTAGTAATTATCCAGGGACCCACTCTCCTTTTCTTGAGATTATGGGTGTTTGAGGGCGTTGAGTAAATATGCAGAAGGGGATGTCCATGCACAAGTATTTGGGGGATAAAGCAAAACCCTCTGTCACAGACAGGAACCATTTCTGAGTGATGGTGAGATGCTTAATGTCCACAAATTGGTGCTAAGAGGGTTACACCAGTGCCCAACATAGTCTTTGAGTCCTCCAACAATGCCTTTCATGATTAGGATGATCGAACCTAGTTTGTCCAGGACATTCCAGTGTATGACTACTGTTCCTATTATCTTAATGTAACTGGTACCCCCTCTCACTCTCTAAAGTGTCTCAGTTTAGGCAATAAATTATATGGTCACCCTGTCTATATTTACAGTAGAACTTTGCCAAATCCACCCACTTTTCTGTAGCAGGACTCTCTTTTTGGGCAGCCTGTCCTGTATCAGCTGCCTGGATCCCAGTCCTCCTGCCCAGCCTATTAACCCTCCTCCTTTCTCTCGATTCTGCTAACCCCAAATCTTTTTGTCTCCAGGAATTCTTTCTTCCCTCCCTCCTTCGTCACCCAGAAAACTTACTTCCTTCAAACTCCTTCAAAGCCACCCTCTGTATAGTCCCTGCTTATCTTCTTTCACAATAAAACTTAGACAATGCTGACATGCAACTTGTTCAAAAAATTGGTATACAATTTGGACAGTCCTGGTGCTACCAGCTGTTAAATATTTTTAAAAACTATCCCTGATCCAGAGGCCATTAATCCAGGAGTCTCTCAAACTTACTAAACCAGTCTCTCATAGCAGAGAGCCCAGAATGCCACAGGTGATTCCCTTGAACAGTGAGCACTGACCAGTCCTGGCCTCATGTGTCCCAAACACCTTACACACTATCTCACTTAATTCTCATAATTTTACAGAAAGGCAACATACTGTAGCAGTTAGGAGCACAAAGTTCTGAAAATAACCAAACAGGGTTTATATCTAGGCTTCAACACTAAGTAATTTTTGAAAATTTACTGAAGCTCTGTTTCAATTTTCCCTGCAAAATGTGACTAATAGTACTTATTCTCATACCTATGGTAAATATAAAACAAGTTAACATATGTAAAGCATCTAGATTAGTACCTAGCAATTATTTTTAAAATGTTAGCCATTGTTACCTGTTTTAAGTTGAGGACAATTCCAAGATGGCATGGCCAGTGGTGATGCTGACATCTAAAACCAGGCTTTCTGCATCTCAATTCCATGCACTTTTTGACACTGCTACCCAAGTGCTCTCCTATACGTAATAAAAAGCAGTACAGTACGCTAATGAATGATAGGGAAGTATTATATTTTATCATGTGACACCATATAATTGTAGTCATACTTATAGCCGCCTAACCACACAATATAGATTTATTATAAATAGGGAAGACGGCTCAGAAATAGCAGTACTGTTGATTTAAGTATTGACCTTTATGTGATAAAGGAAAAGTTCTGACTGATTTACAGAGATTTTAAAATGCAATTTTGTATTTATTAGTTTCATATTTTCTTAAAAGAACTACTGTATTGAACCAAAATTAACTAAGTATAATTTATTCACATACTCAAACTACGTTTGAAAAGGTTACAAATTTCTCATCTCAGTCCATTTTTCTCTTCTCAACATTACTACAAATGCTTCCTTCCTCAGCATCTGCTATATCATATCCGGGAGGAATCTCTGGCAAGTACTGACATTTACTTTCCTTCAGAAGCACACTGATAATGCCAATATTCCCACAACTTGTACTTTCTGCCTTTTTGAGATGTGCTTCTTTTTGGCGTAACAAAAATCAAAAACAAAAACATACCACTAGGATACTGAAAAACTAAATTCTGGGCCTGGCTATGTCATAAACTATATCTTAGGTGAGGTATCCTCCCCAAGCACGTTTCTCAACGGCAAAAAATAATTCACGTTTGCTTAGTCCTTTGTAGCCCTTTATTATTTATCTTCACTATAACACTTAAATAAGACAGAAAGGTTACCGTCTACCCAAGAGCTCACAGATAACAACATATTCGGCAAAGCTAAACTTACACAATCTCACTCAAGATCCTAGTACTGGTACATATCATACTCCTGAGTTTGTTAAATGGATGAAGCAGCAATTTCCCAAGTTCCTTCCAATGATCTCTTTCTATGCTTCTACTTGCTATTTTTTCCTTCTCTCAACTAACATTAAAATCAAAATATATATATACATATATATATTTTTGATCACTTAATTTCTTTACCATGACTCTTCAACTGCTTTTTAACATGTTCTTGTACTTCTATATTAAATCCAGAGAAAAATTATTTTTTCAAATAGTTCCCACTGCTCCACGCCTCTCTGAAAGCTTTTAAACTTACCTATTTGTTAAAGTAGGGATTGCTAACATTTTATAAACACTGCTAATTACGTTTTATAATTTTAAAGATAGTTATTCAATACTTAAAACCAATTCAAAAGAAAGGAAATCCTTGCTAATTCTTATTCATTGGAGTAGCAATAAAAATGTATTTTCTACTGATTTTGTATCCAGTCCTCCACCTGCCTTTATTTGAGAAATACTATTATTCTGCCTTACTGTTGAGCCTCTCTTTCCCTACAAAAAATGTTACAGTCTTAAGAATCAGGAAAGCTCTTACTTTTAATACTATCCAAAGGAAGAATGAACTAACCGCCTAAATTGTAAGGTGAAACTTTCAATGTTAAATGACAGATTCAGGATATTTACCAAGGGGCTATATAACCAACTAAAACGCTGATATGATTTGCCTAAAATAACACATTATTTATAATAAATTTATAGATGTGATTAGACATGCTGACACATACATATAAACTATGCCTAAACCAAATTAAAGCTTAAAAGAAAACAAAATATATTCTATGAGCAATCCTGAAAAGCCAGCACAGCTCAATAAATAGTATTTTCTCACAAGGGAGCATTAATTACTTGGTAATTTATATGATATGCTAAAAATTAGGAAATATACAGGATATCGGGATGGGGAATACACATAGGAAAAGTAATTTCTTGATTTTCTTCATTTTGAACGTATGGCTTTCTTGTCTTTAGGAGGGAAGACTTTGACTTCAAAAGTAACAAAATATTTGAGAAGAGAATTCACATCTTTCTGTTCTAACTGGTATTCTTGCACTATTTTCTCAGCAGTCCATGTTTCTGGATAAAGTTTATGATTATTGAGAAGTGTTAATGCCTCTACGATGGAAATTTTGCCTTTGGGAATGTTCTTAATATTCACATTAACGTGATGGTCTCTCGGCAATCTGAACTCCTTTGGCTCTTGACGTGTTTCAGCAGCTTTTACCTAGTATCAAAAAAAAAAAAGGCTTTTAGGATGAGAGAGAAGACGTGACATTTACCTTCATACTTCTCAAATCTACACTAATCTTCTTCAAATAAACACTGCACATGCTTCCCCAAACTACATTTTCTCACTATAATGAGCCATAGTTTGCACTTTTGCCACATTGCCTTTTCATAATCACAGCTCTATCATCAAGAAAATAATAATCAAATGTATACCACTCACATTATTTCATAAATACTAAAAGAACAACAACAAAAAGAACCGATTGGGTTAAAAACCACACCTGCTTCAGAAGGACAGGACTATGGTACTGCCCCGACAGCTATTAATAACTTGGTAACATTCATTTTGTTTCCTAGTTTTGTATTTTATGTTCAATGCCCCCAAACACTTTGAATAAATTCAAATATTACTAGA
The DNA here is from genome assembly GCA_004363605.1 of Indri indri. NCBI lineage: Eukaryota > Metazoa > Chordata > Mammalia > Primates > Indriidae > Indri > Indri indri. Next base: position 18,510 of record RJWJ010012287.1, read on the forward strand.
GAGCTTGCCTCTTCTGAGAAAATAATCTAATGCCTCCAATACCCCAAAACACACAGAACAACCTATGCATACCCATCCTTTCACCTGTCTGTCCCATCCAAGCTTAATCCCTGAATTTGTGCTTGGCATTCCATTCTCATTACCTAGCCATGCCTATCATTCCTTTTTTTCTTTTCCTTTTAACTGCACCCTGCCGACTTCTGCTTTTTTGTCAAAATATGGAAATGCTATAGTCACTACCTTTTTAAAACACTCACCAAACCCAAAACCTACATTTCCTTTAGGACCAGTTTCCTTTTCTTCAGCAAATGATATCTGCTGTTTCTAATGACCTCCTAGTTGCTTAATTCAGAGGACACTTTTCAGACCTTATTTGAACTCACAACAGCACTCCACTATATCTGACACTGTTGATCACTCCAACATACCCGTAACTCTCTTTCCCCTTTGTTTCTTTGCCACCCCTCTCCCAGTTTTCCATCTGTTCCTTCACTGTTTTCTTTGTGCATCCTTTCCCTTCTCCTGCCCCTTAAATGTTAGTGTGCCACAAGTTCTGATACAGGCCCTCTTCTCACTCTACACATTCTTCCAAAGTAATCCCACACACTCCCCTAACTTCCATTACTGCCAACATGTTAATGACTTCCAAATCTGTGATCTCGAATCTAGACCTTTTTTCCTGACTTCCATTCCCAAATGCCTGATAGGTATCTCCACTTGGATGACCTACATACACCTCAAATTCAATATTCCTAAAACTGAACCTATCACCAGTTCTATCCCCCTATTTGTAATCTCAATAACCGAAACCACCCACCTTCCCTATCTCAGGTCCCAAACTGGGAATTGTATCTGACATAGCCCTCTCCCTCATTACATCCAATCAATGAACACATCCTGTTGAGACTGTATCCTAAGTTTCTCTCAAACCCATTCACTTCTCCCGCATCACTAAATCATTGTAGTTCAAGCCAATGTCTCCTGCATGAACTGTTGCAAACACCTCCTAGCGGGTCTCTTCTAACTGGATAAAATGCACTTTGTTCCCTCCCAGCCTACTCTCAAATCTGACATCATATTTTTATATGAAACTCTTCAATGGCTTTCCACTGCTCAGAATAAAACCAAAATTCCAAAATTCACTGACAAGACAAATAAGGACCTTCATGATCCGGCCCCTATCATCCTCTATCCCAGACCAGCCCTCACACCTTCCCCTAACTGCACCAAACTCTAATCATTCTCCAAAGGCACCATGTACTCTCATATCTTCATATTGCAACCTCAGCCTAAAACACTCTTTCCACCTTCTTCACTTTTTAAAACTCAAAAGTTTCTCTCATCTTCCTATTCCCAGGTAGATCCTCCTTCCACTCCAAACACACCTTTACTCAGATTTCCCTCCTAATTAATATTAAATACTAAAATAAATATTATTTGACCAAAAGAAAACCTTAGGAAATTAAAAATAGAAGAAAGTCCCCGATGTGATAAAAGTATTTTTTAATCAAAAACTAGTATCATTTTATTATAATTAATGCTGAAACATTAGAGACATCTTATGTAAGGAAAGGAAGGAACAGATGAGAATGCCTACTTTTACTATGTTAATGTTTCAGACGACAAAATAAGACAAGTATAAATATTAGAAAGGAAGAGAAATTATAATTCCATACAGATAGGAAAATATCTTTACAAAAATAAGAGAATCAACTCAAAACTAATGGAAATAATAACCTAGCAATGTGAGTAGCTACAACAGAAAGATCGCTCACTGATATACAACAGTCCCCCTTTATATGCAGTTTCAGTTACCTGTGGTCAACTGCAGTCTAAAAATATTAAATGGCAAATTCCAGAAATAAACAATTCATAAATTTTAAATTGTACGCCGCTCTGAGCAGCATGATGAAATCTCTCACCATCCTGCCTGGGATGTGAATCCTGCCTTTGTCCAGTATACCTATGTTGTAGATGCTACCTGCCCATAAGTCACTTAGTAGCTGTCTTGGTTATCACATTGACTGTCACAGTATTGCAGTGCTTGTTTTAAGTGACCCTTAAATGACTTAATAATGGCCCCAAAGGGCAAGACTACCGATGCTGGCAATTTGGATATGCCAAAGGGAGACCATAAAGTGGTTCCTTTAAGTGGAAAGGTGAAAGTTCTTAATTTAATAAGGGAAAAAAAAAATCATATTTCTTTCTTCTTAGCTTCTTAGCTGAAGTTGCTAAGATCTATGGTAAGAATGAATTTTCTATGTGTAAAACTGTTATAATTGTTCTATTTTTATTATTATTGTTGTTAATCTCTTATTGTGACTAATTGATAAATTAAACTTTATCCATACGCATGTATGTATAGGAAAAAACAGTATTCCATATACAGAGTTTGATACTACCTGTGGTTTCAGATATCCGATGGGGGACTTGGAACGTATCCCCCTTGGATAAGGGGGGGACTACTGCATTAGCAATAAACAGTTAAAAAATTGAGAGTGAAAAAATGTCCCACTCATAGTAACAATCTTCCCTCTGTCCCTCAAAGACTTAATAATTAAAAGATGTTAATTCTCCACAAATTAATCTATAAATTCCAATTCAATGACACTCAAAATCCAAATAGGACTTGTTAAAGAACCTCAGAATTTGATTCCAAAAAAATAAATGTGTGAGACAAGAAACTTCTGAAAAGAAGGAGAGGACATAACATATCAAAGATATACCATAAAGCTCTATTAATTAAAACATTATGGTTCTACTGTACAAATAGAAAAATAAGTAAATAGAACTGATGAGTCCATAAAGAAGCCTGTATGTATATGTGCAGTTGCACTTAAGTAAGTAGAGAAAGGCCTGCGTTATCTGATAAATTATATTTAGACAACTGGCCATACATTGAAAAGAAGTTAAACTGGTCTTTCTCACATACCGAACACCGTCCCTCACTGTATACGAAGCACTTGTGCCTGGCACTTATATATTGCAGCATATGGATTTACATATAGGTTCCTATTCCCAATGCAGTCTATGATCCTCCTCCTAATTTTACATGTCCTATCTAAATATATCCTTAAGAGCAAACAAAAAAAAAACCCAAACCCACCAACATTAAAGAAGTCCCTGAGATTAGAACACACCTGAATCTACAGAATGAGAAAATAGTACTACAGCTCTCTTTTTGTTGCTGAAATGACAGCCACTACAAGAATTACCTTACCAAATCCTGCAAATTCTGAAATAAAGAATTCACACAGTTGCATTCAATCAATACTTTCAGAAGTCTTTTAGAATTCTGGTAAATATCCAATAATCCAACACATGTGGGTCTTGCTATCTTAGACCACAGCGCTTAAACTTTGCCAAGGCACCAGACTCTGGTCACAAATACACTGACATTTTACACTTGCAGAGCACTCTTTAAACTTGACACACTTTTCTTGATCATTGTCTTGGAGACCCAAAATAAGTAAATTATCTATTTACCTAATTAAAACACACATTACCTGCACGGAAGACACAGGATCTCTGGAATCTACATACACATCTTTTAGTAATGACAGCAGCTTGCCATCTTTTCTAGCAATTTCTTCCTTAATTTCTGGATGGCCTAAGGAAAGAAACAAAAACACCACAGTGTTAAAACCAATGAAAATTTCCTCTAAGACCCTACACAAGACAGCTACTTTAATTTTTTTTTTTTTATTAAACGATCATTTGGGCAGTTCGGGTTTTAACTACAAGTCAAAATATTAATACTAGGTCAAGCTAAGCGTCCAGTGTTCTGTGAAGACACCTAGAGAAAACTATGCTGCACATGATCCCTTCGGATTTTGAGTCCTTGTATCAAGTCGCCAAGCATTACAGACAAAATCCGGAGAGAGCCGGGTTAGCGGGGGCACAGGCCGCCAGCTCTGGGACTAGAAAGTAGGCGGAGCCGACAACCTCACTGCGGGCGCTGCGGGGACATTCTCAATGTCACCGGCCAGGCGGCTCCACCTTCCCTCCCTTTACTGGCCCGAGCCGCCGCGGCCGAGCAGGTTGATGTTAGTCACCCGGCCCCAAGACCGAGGTGGTCCAAGCTCGTGGAACCGCCCGGCCGGCCCAGAGCGTCCGCGCCCCCGCACCCCGAAACGCCCTGCACCACTCACTGCCGATCTGCTCTCGCAGGAGGCTCTCGGTGGCAGGGTGCTTGGGCGCAGCAGAGGGCTTCATTTTGCTGATTTCTCTTTGCGCTCGGTTTTCTAGGTTGAAATTCCTGATTGCGCGAGTCACCAAAGCCCCCATCTTGTCATAACGTGGTGGTGCCGCACGTTCACGCCGCACGTGGGAAAACACCGGCACGGGCGACCTCCGGGACGCACGGAGCATGCGCACGTCTGGGCTTCATGAACGCGGGTCGCCCCCTAGCGGTCGGGAGGCCAAACACCGCATCTCAGCCCAGAGTGTATCAAGGGGAGCCCCTCCCTTCGGGGAGAGTGACGTGCTCCCACGTGGGGTCGCTTCCTGCGGGAGGGGGCGGGGCGTAAGCCCCAGACCCCGGATGGTTCTCAACTCAGTAGACCTGTGGAGTTGGCGGGAGACTTTAAAACTGTTCCGGCCAGGCGTCTGCCCAGGCTTTCTGACTTAATTCTAATTGAGTGTTGGGGTGAGGCCCGGCATTGGCTGAAGCTTCCCACGGGTCAGTGCAGCCAGAGATGAAGCAGATAAAAATGGAACTTATCACACCAGGGTCAAACAGGGTTCTAAGGTTGCCCGGTCCTGCTTATGTGAAAGGAAAATAATGAAAGGGTATTTATTCTCGATAAATATTTATTCTCAGCCACTCTTATTTTAAATGCCTTATTTTCCTGTCCCCTTGCCTGATGCGTTTTCGAGCCACTGTATTCTTTTTCCATTATTTTTTACATCCCTTTCTCATAACTCGTTTGACCTAATGATATCGATTTTAGTTATACTTCTCTTTCCCTTCTCTTTATTCTCGCTACTAGTTTGATTTATTTCTCCATACTACTAAACGCTGAGTCACCCCACCATTCCCTAGCCTATTTCTGTTCTCTTGTGCCTTCCTCATTCTTGTTAAACTTCTGTGTAACCAATGAAAGGAGCAACCAATAACACATTAGGAAAAAACAAGCGTTGCATGCTGTCTCTTTCTCTCTCTCCCTCTTCCCTCCCTCTCTCCCCTTCCATTTCTGAATGGGTTACTGTGGTGCTGCTTTTAAGATTCTTTAGAAATATTATAATTAATCTATAATAAAAGAAATACACCAGGAGGAAAGTAGTAGGGTTTCCAAAATTATAATATTTCACACAGACTGTGGCTGCAAAATCTGTTTTTAGATTTCTCAGCTCTGATTAGCAAAATGAAGTAGGTTGGTTTTTTAAAATCTGTTTAAGAAAAGAATCAATGTAAAGATAATTGAAGTAATAAAAATAAACCCAAGAATCAAAGTAAAGGGACAGTTTTATTTAAAGAGAACTAATGTAATTATTAAATATAATCTTAATCATAGCCAGAACATTACAAGGAACATAGCTTCCACCATTGATTATAGTGAAATGTTTTTACTGGGATTGGTATTTGGAATTTACAGAAGCTAAAACCAGTGTTCTCTGATTGAGTTAATTGGGAAGTTATCCTGAAGGTGGCAGGCTGCTCCAAGATTTCCATCTTCAAGACTTTCAGGCATAGTTGTAATTCAGTGCTTTTTAGCCAAAGGTATTCCTATGTCTACGGGTGCAATGAAATTTTTAACCTGCTTTTAACCTGTTTCATGTCTATATGTTTCAACCAAGGTAGCAATCACACTCAACTGCCTGTTAAATATTTTAAAAGTGAAAATCTCATTTTCATAGAAATTCTACCTGACTACAGGCAGCATGAAAAAGTAATGTTAGAAGTCACTGTGTTGGAGTGGTAGAGATTACGATATGAAAGAATTCCTTGAATTCTTGCACATTCAGGTAGAGCTTGGATTCAACATTTAGAGAGCATCCAACATGTCCCAGCTGCTTTGCATGGTTTTGGTCTGGTGCTGCTCAGGCCCTCACAGAGCAAAACAGAAGACAGATGTGCTAGACCAGAAGGGCACAATTGGCTGTCACCCTTTGGTAATCATCACAGAAATAAAACCTGACTATAAATGCATAATTCTGGCTCTTCTTGTCAAAACATGTAAATTAACAGGAACTCTGGGCTTAAGAACTTCCCTGGGGCTTATGTTAAAGGTTGAAGTCAGGTCCCCAAGGAAAGTATAATTAGGATGCTGCTCAGAATTCAGCTTCCATCTGAATAGAGTGTCATGATAGGTATGTATGGCTGAATATCTTAAAATACTAATGAAATAAACTTGGGGTCTTACCAACACTTTAAGTTCTACGAGAACAAGAATTTTTGTCTGTTTTTGTTCACTGCTGTATTCGACATGTAGAATGGTGCAGGTACACAGCAGGTACTAAACAAATGTCAGATGAACCAAAAGACATGTAGGATCCTTGAGCTAGAGTCCAGACACTAGATAGGTTCTTTCTGCCTGAACACTAGCAGAACATTTGTAAGTCCTTGTGTGAGTTGAATCCACTTTCCTCATCTTAAAATTGGAATCATAGTAATTACCTAATAGATTTTACACAGATTAAAAACATAAGTGTCTAGTACAATGCCCAGCTCAGAATGTAACGTTAAATATGTTTGCATTGCTTTCTATTGTCCAGAGGAGCAGGCAGAAGTTTGAGAAAGAACAGATATTCTGAAGTCTGGTGTTATAGGTGAATGAAAGGGGTAAAATAACTAAATATCTGGAAGTAAACCCATGTTCTTCAACCATTTAATTTAAAGGAATATGTTATTCTAAATTTGATTTTTATTTGATGATTAGCATGCTCTGTACAGCTGTGGTGTTTTTGTGCTCATTAAGGTTGGAATATGGGTAGGAATCCCTAGCTTAAGGGTATAAAATGCCACCTGCCTTTGCCTGGCATTGGCAGCTGAAGTAGTCCCTAGCCAGTCCTCTCCTTGCCTCCCTCTACCCTCCTCAGTCTTTCTCTCTCTGCCTAGACTTTTACCATTGGGCACTCCTTCCTTTGAGCATAATTCAGAAGCATTCCGTGTTTTCCAAAGGATTGCAGTCACTAAACCCAGGCGAGAGGTGACTCAAAGAGCCCAGGACAGCCTGTAGAGGTTCCATTGACCAAATCCCCAACCACTAGTGGGCAGCAAAGCAGATTTATGGAGGAATGAATGACTCATCCTGGCAAAGGTTTTGGTGTTCAAGCGGAGAGAACCGCTCCAGCGCTTGGACTCCAGTTTAGAAGCCAGGGAATTTACGAGGTTCCCAAGCTTGGTGAGTTTCATAGCAATGCAGTGTTGTGGGTTTGTAAAACCTAGAATCCTAGAATCACGGGGGGCACCAAATTCAACATCAAAACTAGGCTTGGTGCAGATCCAGTATTCATACTGAGAAACACTCGGTCTCATAGATTAAAATCATCGACCAGCAGTTACACCCAGATGCCTGCTCTGTGGCTGCGGCCAGCACTCATAACTTTTGTCATTGTATTCCTTTCCTATTGCTGCTAACAAATTACCACGAGAATGGCTTAAAACAAAACAATTTATTATCTTAAAGTTCTGGAGGTCAGAAGTCCAAAATGGGTCTTACAAGGATAAAATCAAGGTGTCAGCAGAGTTATCTTCCTCCAGGAAGCTCTAGGGGAGAATCCCTTTCCTTACCTTTTTCATCCTCTAGAGGCTTCCTGCATTTCTTGGCAGCCAGCAGTTGTGTCACTTCATTGTCACATCTCCTCTGTGACTGTCCCACCTCCCTCTTTCCCTTTTAACACCCTTATGATTACATTGGACCTATGTGGATAATCCAGGTTACTCCCCACATCTCAAAATCTTTGATTTAATCACATTTCCAAGGTACCTTTTGCCATGTAAGGTAACAATCACAGGTTCAAGGATTAAGAGATGGACATCTTTGGGAGGGCCATTGTTCTGTCCACCATAGTCATTGTCTTCAAAAGGTACCCTTGACAATTTGGCAAGGAAAAAAAACTGAAAAGCTGCAAGGAACAAGGAAATACTCAAGAACTAATTTTCATTTTAAAGATTATGAAAGCAGGGAGTATAAAACAGGGAATTCCAGAAGGACTTCAGAAAAGCTGTAGAAAGCAAATTATAACCAGAGCAGTTTACCTTAGCTGGTGAACCCAACTCAGTAACTCCAGGGCTAGAATCTGTGTCTGTTCTCTCCATCTGTTTGTCTGTCTTCAGCCCTCGTCCTTTTTTGTAACTGTCTTGCTGACTCTTTCCTTAGCAGCTATGGTGTAACATAATGATGACTAATGGGCTCGGCACCAGACAGACCTGCATTTGAATGTTGGTTCTATCCCCTCCTGACTGCATGATTTTGCGGTAAATTCCTTACATTTTCTGGAACTCGTTTCCTCATTTGTAAAATGGGAATTCTACTTATCTCATACAGATATTGTGAGATGTAATCCATTTGAAGGCATTGGCTTGGCATATAGTAAACATTCAAAAACTTTTAGCTATTGTTCTTTTATAGAACAAAAATATTAATATAATGTGAAACATTGTAATAATACTTTAGGCTTGATTAGCACTTTATAGCTTAGAAATTAGTATTTTCAGATATGTCATTTCATTAATACATTATTGCAATATTCTCTAGTATTATACCCATTTGTAAATATTTCAGAGGGTACATTTAGCTGCGTAATTTTTTTTTTTTTTCCTGAGACAGAGTCTCACTTTGTTACCCAGGCTAGAGTGAGTGCCGTGGGGTCAGCCTAGCTCACAGCAACCTCAAACTCCTGGGCTCAAGGGCTCACGTGATCCTCCCGCCTCAGCCTCCCGAGTAGCTGGGACTACAGGCATGCGCCACCATGACCGGCTAATTTTTTGTTTCTATTTTTAGTTGACTGGCTAATTTTTTTTTCTATTTATAGTAGAGATGGGGGTCTCGCTCTTGCTGAGGCTGGTCTTGAACTCCTGACCTCAAGCAGTCCCCCCACCTCGGCATCCCAGAGCGCTAGGATTACAGGCATGAGCCACCGTGCCCAGCCGCTGCCTAATGTTTTTAAAATGGTAAAGGTTACCCTGGGAAGTATATGAAGAGCCCTTGCTCATAAGCTTTTCAGAGTAGTTTTTTATTGTCAGTCTATGCCCTTGTAGGCGCAACTCTGCCTTTTTATCCTGATAGTCCCCCCATTTATTAGCTTCTCTCTCCATTATCTCTAGCAATTGCATACAGCCACCCCTAAGCCTTAGTGCACACAACTCCCTGCTGAATCTCGATTCTGTTAGATGTAGACACTGTTAGCCGAGCAGGGAGGCAAGAGCTATAGGCAGAATTCTATGACCCCCTGTGACCCTAAGGAGGGAACCTAGCTGAGCCTGCTTGGACTTCCAACCTACAGAATTATGAGATAATAAATAAATACTGTTTTAAGCCTCTAAGTTTGTAGTGATTAGTTATGAAGCAATAGAAAATGAATACAGCATTTAGTCTGAGAGTAGGATTATGGATGAAGTGGGCGGTGGGGTGAAGCGGGACAAGTAGAAGAGAGAGACTGGGGGAATGGAGTGTGGCTATTACCGATCTTATTGCAGGTCAGGTGGTAGAGGTCTTTAAATGATAGAACACAGAGTTTGGTCTCTATTCTCTGTGTGTGCAGAGTTTTTTGTTATTTATTTATTTTTTTAGACAAAGTCTCACTCTGTTGTCCCAGTTAGAGTACTGTGGCATCATCATAGCTCACTGCAACCTCAAATTCCTGGCGTCAAGTGATCCTCCCTCCTCAGCTTCCCAAAGTGCTTGGATTACAGATGCGTGCTACCTTGCCAGGCCTCTGTGTAGGTTTCTTGAATGGAAGTTAGTCATAGATCTGTCTTAGATGATTGACATCTACATAAAGGATGATTTGGAAGACAGAGAGAGACCAGGTAAGATGCTCTTATTATTGTCCACGTGGGAGGTAAGCTTTATTGCCAATTTTTTTTACAGATATCTATTTTATAAGAGGTCTTCGGAGAGGCACTTCAGCTACACAAATAGATAGCAACAACCACCTAAAGAGTGGGATTTGGGATTCAGAGGATGTAGCATGAAATGTAGTCATCTATTGTAATAATGTCATACAACTCTTGGTGTAGTTAATCTTTTTTAGAGCTTTGGATTGAATAGAAGCTCAGGATGTACGCATGCGGTCTTGTTGACTTGCAGATTCCTAACCCATGGCCACAGGCGCAGTAGCTCTTACACTTCCAGAGAAGGCTAAAAATACCAGTTCTGCCTTCAGATCTTAGAAGTGTGATCTAGTAAAATGGTATATGAAGTTTCTATTTTTGTCAAAAAGATAGTATCTAGCTAGCTACTTTTTAATAAGGGGTTTTAATATGTTTGCTGTAAGAAATTATAAGTATTTATGAAAGTAAGAGAGAATCTTATTATTTGGCAGTGTAGCTTCATTAGAATACTAGTGGTAGCCTTTTTAAAAATAACTTTTGATTATGAAAATTTCCAACATTTAAATGTGCAGAGTCAGCATCATAAATCCCCATGTACTCATCACCCAGCATCCATAATTATCAATTCATGACCAATCTAATTTCTTCCCATTACCTTCCCATTTCCCACCCTCACCAGTTATTATGAAGCAAATCCTTCTTTTAATGATACATCTTATCGTTCTAAGGACCTCTTATAAAAGACAAGGACTGCTCTTTTAAAACATAAGCACAAAATAATGGTACTCTTTCTAAAAGAGCTGTGAACAAGAGAAATGTACAGACTTTTGCATGGGTCCACATTCAGCAAATTTTATTATTTGTTTTTAGTGAGTTTGAGCAATAAAGTCATAACATGGCTGTTAAGCACTTTATGCACAGGAAGCTCTTGAAATTGTGTTTCACCCTACTCTGCACACTGCCTGTAGGCGCCCCTTTCACTGGCTTTCTTCCCTCTAAAAGGCTGCATGGTTTGCTACTCATCAGAAGAATGACTCTGTGATCTCAAGATGCCGCAACTTAACTCACCTAGCTCATTTCTGTATCAATTGCTGCTAAAAGGTCATTTTTGTTTTTAACTGGCTGGTTGAGCCAGATGACTAGTGAAATATGATTCATGTGAATAACAAGATCTCATCCCTACTACTTTGCCAGCCCCTTAACTGCACCCCCCCCCAATCAGGGCTGTGGTTAGTGCCCAAGATATACAACTAATAGCTCTGCTTTGTATGTAAGTGGACTGATTAATTTCTTCCAACTCAGAAACCAGGAGAACAGATAGAAATTTTATAGACTCACGAATAGTGGACATCTGAGAGAAAAGTGTTCTAGGCCAAGGGAACAGAAAGTGCAAAGGCTCTGAGGCAGAAGCATGCTTGACATGGTATTCCTGTGTATTGGTGTTGTCCTTTTGATCACAGCTAGGCCATAAAACCCTAGAAAGGATCACAGTCCAGCAAAGCTAACAGTGGTGCAGCTGTGACTCTGAGGTCCAGCAAATATCCTCGTTGGTAGTTTATAAGGGAAATAGGAGGAAATTTCAAGATGAATGTGTCATGGTAGCCCAGGGTACAAGAGTACAAGTTGATGTTAATATCAAGGAATATTCCAGGAAAAGGAGAACACACCAAAACTTAGCCACACACGGAGGTGTCCAAAGGTAAATTTATCCGTTTAATGATAAAACTGGACTCATCTAATGATTTGGTGGGATTGATTTGTAAGACACGTGAAAAATGTCACAAAAATGTCATTACTAGGGTTCTGCCACCTGCACTCCCCTCTACACTTATAGTAGTGAATCAGAGTGCTTGAATTCATGCATCGTCCTGCATTTCTGAACACTGCCGTTCACTAGGTTTTTACCAAAAAGTAAGACCAATAGAGAAAAAGACCAAAGCTGCTTCTTCTCCCTATCCCACTTAAAACATGGCACTAGGAATTTGAGCCATGGAGTTGATTCACTGTGAAACACAGGATGTTAGTTAGAGCTTAGAAATCACCTAGGTTAATAATCTGTTTTCAGTGAACAACAACTGTTCACTGTCTACATCCCCCTCCCTCCAACTGCCCCCTCTTCTCACCACTGCCTTGCACCCTCCCTTTCTCCAGTTTCTGGTGCTGACTCTAACATGCCTCCTGCTTGCTCCCAGCCAGCTCTCCCTGGGTGAGTTTTGCCGCCCAGGAAGACCAAAGCTTTTTACTTGTGCCTATTTGAATTCTAATTGTTTTGGGATACATTTTGTTCTTTCATTAAAAACAAGAGAAACTGAATGAACACTTTGACAGAAAAGGGTGTATTATTTGAAGGGTACAGAGACCTGATAAAGGAAACTCTTTGCAAGGGCAGCTCCAGGGATCCCAGCAGCAGAAGGATGCCACCACTCAGGGACTCAAGCCCAGCTGAATTCTGCTGCTGGATTTTTTTTTTTCCTGCCCTGGATTTAAATTCTCAGGCAGGAGGATACTAATTGACCTGGCTTGGGTTATGTGCTCATTCTTGGGTAGGGATGGAGAATTAGGCATTCCTACCAGAACCACATGGAGGTGGGAATGGTAAAGATAGAGATGCTGTGTAGAGAAAAACACTTCTGTCAACTCCTTAAATTAACTGCTCTGCTCTGGAATTTCACATGTGTGTCACGAAGGCTTATTTTTAGAACTTCATTCTGTCTGTAAGGACCCAGTTTTTAGATGCAACAGCCTTGTGTAATTGGTCTTGATGTTGGTTCTACACTCTGCTTTGCAACCCAGCTTATCCCACAGTTTTAGAAAGAGCAAATCTGCTGCTAGATTTGCTGTTCGCACCATTCTGGGTTACTCTTTAGCTAAGGCAGTGCCATCTCTTAGCACCATGATGAACAAGCTAAGCAGAGACATACTCAAGAGGGATGGGGTGACTTCCCTAAGATCCTACAGGTGGTAAGGGCAGGACTAGAACCCACATGTTCTGAGTACCCACCCAGTGTTCCTTCATACTGCATGTAATTATTTTCGGCCCAGCATTTGAAAGCTAACCAGAAAAGAACAGATTTATTGCCAGAACATTAGCACATTCAGAAGAGTTTGAAAGAGCCTGCCTTTTGTGTGCAGGGATTATGATTTGGACATATTAATAGTTAGAATGTCAACAGTGGTGTCCTGCTGGAATTGTAAAATTATTAAGAAAATGAATGGTAGTTTGAAATGGAAGAGGTAAAGGACTTTGTACTTTGTGCTTTTCCACATATTACAGGTGAAAACAGAAATAGCAGGAGGAAGACTGGCAGTATAAGGTAGGAGGAAGTTAAGGTACCCATAGCCAGTTTGGGAAGTGAGCCAGGTTATAGTTTACCACAGCTCTGTTATGAGATGTCACTTTCCCTAGACCCATGACAACAGCCTCTTTGGGAGTGAGAGCTATAGCTATCTCCTACATTCACAATTGACATTTCCACGACCCTGAGCACACTTTGTCATGGAGTCTCCTGCATTTGGAACCAGGAAGTAGCATCTGAGAAGCCCCATACCCAGAACCTCCCTGTTTTTAACAACCGTGGGCCCGTGGAAAGAGAAAGATGAACACTCCAACAGAAAATGATGAAAAAAAAAAAAAAGGACAAAATTTACCTCTCTTTATGACTATGTCAGAGAAGTTACTCAAAGTAGACTATCCAAGAATGCATTTATATGATAGAGTAAAGAATGGCTCCTTTGTTCATGAGAGAAAATGTTGATAGTACTTTGTTGATAGATAGTTAGTAGATAGGTAGATAGTTATAGATAGATAGATAGTACTTTGATAGTACTTTGTCGATAGATAAGCAATAGATCTGCAACTTTTTGTATGAGTGCTCTAACTTGTGTGTTTCATTTTTACATGTGTATTGTCTTCCCAACTATTAATATTATATATCGTGAGAACCTGTGGAGCAGTATCATTATCATTTGCCTCCAAATATCTACAGCTCTTAATATGGCGATTTGCAAACAGTACATGCTTAGTAAATGTTTGTTGCTGATAACCAAATGTAAGTTTACAATTTTTGTTTATTTTTAAAATCAATTGTATCTTAATGGGAGTTACTGATTTCTCCTCAATTTTTGCTACATTTTCACATGTAATCCCTTAAGCCTTTTAGGTAAATCCTCAGTATTAATAGAAATATGATTTTAATCTGGATTACCATGAGTCAATTAGATTTGGCACACAGTTTGTTGATAAAATCAGAGAACCATAAAACTAGAAGAGACTCAAGCTTTGACTCTCAAGTGGGTGCTGTCCAGGATAAATAATTGCCGATTTTATTTTAAATGCTATTTAAAATAGTACTATTTACTAAATTTATAATTATTTGTATGGTATAAATGGCCAATTCTGTGTGGATATGTATTGTGAAATGAATATATTTAATTGGATAAATAACATAATAAGGCACAACTATATTTTAAGTACCTTTTTAAAACTGTACAGCTAGTGCTTTGATATCCTGCGTTAGTTTTCTGGCGCTGCTGTAACAAAGTACCACAAATTGGGTGGTTTAAGCAGCAGAAATTTATTTTTCTCACTGCTCTTAACTCTCTTCACTCACAGTGATTCTTGATGAATTGTCTTTCCTTTGAACTCTTACTCACTCCAAAGTCTTTTTCTCCCCAGCATTTAAATGTGGTTGAGCCTTCTCCAATTTAAAAGCAAATCAACAATCTCAGTGCTGTCTCCCCTACCTTCTACCGTGTGTCTCTTCTCCTGTCAATGTCAACTTTCCTGAAAGGGCTGTTTACACGCCTATTTCCATGTCCACACCTCCCATGCACTCCTAACTCTCTGGCAAGCAGCCTTCAATGTCCACCTCTTCCAGGAAAGTGCTGCCAAGCAGTCCACAAAGCCCCAAACTGCTGGATCCAATAAGCACTTTTTTGTCCTTGTTTTACTGACCACTTAGCGGTATTCGACACGATTGGCTGTGGCCTTCTTTTTGAAATGCTTTTTTCCCCAAATACCTCTTTGGCCTATCCTTCATTTTCTTGTAGCTGCTGCTCCTCCATTTGCCCCTTAAATACAGATTTCCTGTGTGCTTTGCCCTAAGCTCTTGTTTCTCCTCACGCTACACCCTCTCCCTGGGTAATCTCATGCTGTTGCTGGCTTCGATTTCCATCCTTATTTTGACAATTCCCAAAATTGTCACTCCAGCCACCTGCTTCCTAGACATACTTTCCCACGTGTCCTACAGGCCTTTCAGACATAACGTCCTGAACCTGAACTCATCATCTTCCCCTCAAAACCCTACTCTTCCTCTCTGTTCCCTAGCCTAGGGATGACCGTCACCATCTATCCAAGTGCCCAAGGCAGAAACGTGGGCAACATCCTCAGCTCTTACCCTCTCTTCATTCCGTCCATCATCCACACGCAGCTACTCTCATCTCTTGCCTGGATTACACCCTCCTCACTCGCTTTCCTTCCTCTGCTTCCCTACTGATGCTGCAGTGATCCTTTACAGATAAGCCATCTTGCTCATCGCCCTGATTAACAACCAACAAATAAATGCAGCTTACTAGGTCCCTCACAATCCAGCCTGTGCTTCCTCTGTAGCTTCCGTATTTTATCACCCTCCACTTGCATCTTCAGTCAAATGAGCTTTCTCCTTTTCTGGAATCCATGATGACTTTCCCTATGCTCTTCCCTTTACTGGAGTGGTCTTTTCCCCATTATCCCTTAAAATGGTTAACTCCTACTCTCTCAGTTCTACCCCCATCGTGAGACTTTGAGTAAGTTAACATAGCTGTGCTTCAGTTTCCTCTTCTGTAAAATAGGGATAAAAATAATACTTCCTTCATGGGTGTTAGAGGACTAAATGAAATAAAATGTGTCTAAGTGCTTAGGATTAAACTGAAGCATGGAAGATACTTAATAAATATTTGCTAGTTATTATTATGATTGCTTGTTGGACTGAGTTTGTATGCCATGTTATCCAGGATTCCTTGCCTGACCTGGGAAATCTCAGTGGGGTGACCCTCCATGAACCAGGACCCCCTGCATTATAATAGCCTGTTCATTTGTCTGTTTTCTCTTCTCCCTACTCCCTGCACACACACTCTTCCCACCAAGGTGGCTTGTGGGCCCTGTGGGAGCAGGAACCACAACTGTCATTTTTACTGTGGTATTCTGTAGTTTTTGTAGAAGCTCAAACTTTCTCGTTGTCTGAATGAATACAGGTGCAACATGATTTCAATGTGTTATTTCTATCTGCTTCTGCTAATTCTTCACTTTCTGGACTAGCTCTGAAGTGCTTGAACCCTCATCAAGCATAGGTTTATGGCTCTCTGTAATCTTGCTAAGATGAGGAATAACCATTAATGAAGTATTGTCTTCCTGACATGCCCGCCCGGTTTAGGTACGTCATAACTCCGATTAGCCTTGGCAAAACCCCAGTAACTAATAAACTGAAGAGCAGAGGCTAATTAAACAAAATTATGATTTATTTGGTCTTCGCATCTGTCTTGGAAACCCAGACTAATTGCAGCAGCCCCTGGCTATGTTTGATACATAATGTGGGTCCCAGCTTGACTATTTGAAGCAGTCACTTTTAAATTCATATCTACCCAAACATTTCATACCTGGCTCTCCCAAGGGAAAAGCCCTAATGTGTAGTATTTGCTCATTTTTCTAGTGAAAATAGTCCAACATTGACTGATGATGACAACCTGACATTGCCAAATTCCTGAAAATTTAGTGATAACTTTTTGCAAGTGGTACAAGCAGGCTCTAGAACACCACAGTCTAGATGGGTGTGTAGGGGGACAATATGAACTTTGCTTTCATGAATAAGTATTCATCTTAAGGACATAAGAGTTAACTGTGTATGATTAGAAAAAGATTCCGGAAGAAAGCGGTGATTTTGAGAGTGGCCGGATCAGATTATTTCCAGGCTTTCCCTTGATGTATGTGCACCTCAGCAACTAGGGCTTTCCTCACACAAACCAGGCATAAAGCTGTCCCCTCCCCCAGTGGGAAAGGTGTGGTAGGCAGATGTCTGTGTCTTAATGCCTGAAGTCTGTGAATATGTCACCTTATAAGGCAAAGGGGAATTAAGGTTACAGATGGAGTTAAGGTTGCTAATCAGCTCACTTTATTTATTTAATTTTAATTTTTTCAGATTCTAGCCCTGACCATTGTTTGTTTTTTTATTAATTTCAAAATATTAAGGGAGTACAAATGTTTCTGTTACATGGAGAGCTTCTGTAATGCTCAAGCCAGGGATTTTAATGTGCCTATCACCAGAATAGTGTTCATTGTACCTGATAGCTAAGTTTTTATTCTTCACTCCACTCCCACACTCCCTCCTTCTTAGTTTCTGATGTTCTTTTTTTTTTTTTTTTTTGAGACAGAGTCTCGCTCTCTTGCCTGGGCTAGAGTGCCGTGGGGTCAGCCTAGCTCACAGCAACCTCAAACTCCTGGGCTCAAGCGATCCTCCTGCCTCAGCCTCTGGAGTAGCTGGGACTACAGGCACACGCCACCGTGCCTGGCTAATTTTTTCTATTTTTAGTTGTTTGGCTAATTTATTTCTGTTTATAGTAGAGACGGGGTCTCGCTCTTGCTCAGGCTTGTCTCAAACTCCTGAGCTCAAGCAATCCTCCCGCCTTGGCCTCCCAGAGTGCTAGGATTACAGGCGTGAGCCACCACGCCCGGCCTAATTTCCGATGTTCTTTACACCACTTGTGATCATGTGTACCCATCGTTTAGCTCCCAATTATTAGTGAGAACATATGGTGTTTGTTTTTCCATTTCTGAGATACTTAGGATAATGATCATCTGTTCCATCCAAGTTGCTGCAAAGGACATCATTTCCATCTTTTTTATGGCTGAGTAGTACTCCATGGTGTGTGTGTGTGTGTGTGTGTGTGTGTGTGTACACCATACTTTCTTTATCCACTCATCAGTTGATGGGAACTTAGGTTGATTCCACATCTTTGCAATTGTGAATTGTGCTGCAGTAAACATTTGAGTACAGGCATCTTTTTGACATAGTGACTTCTTTGGGTAGATACTCAGTAGGGGGATGCTAAATCAAATGGTAAGTACACATTTTCTTTTTTTGAGGAATCTCCATACTGTTTTCCATAAAGGTTGTACTAATTTGCAGTCCCATCAACAGAGTATAAGCATTCCTTTCTCTCTGCATCCATGCCAGCCTTCTATTGTCTTATGACTTTTTACTATTGGCCATTCTGACAGGATAAGGTGGCATCTCATTGTGATTTTAGTTTGCATTTCTTTGATGATTAGTGATATTGAGCATTCTTTCATTTGTTTGTTGGCCATTTGACTATCATCTTTTGAGAACCTTCTGTTTGTGACTTTTTCCCACTTTTCTATGGGGTTGATTTTGTTTTTCTTGCTGATTTGTTTGAGTTCTTTGTAGATTCTGGATATTAGCCCTTTGTCGGATGTATAGTTTATGAATATTGTCTCCCATTCTGTAGGTTGTCTATTTATTCAGTTTATTATTTCCTTTGCTTTGCAGAAGCTTTTTAATTTAAGTAAGTCCCATTTATTTATTTTATTGTTGCTTTATTTGCATTCAGGGTCCTATTCACAAATTCTTTACCTCGGCTGATGTCTAGAGGAGTTTTTCCTACATTTTCTTCTAGACGTTTTTTGGTTTTATGCCTTACATTTAAGCCTTTTATCCATCTTGAATTAATTTTTGTACATGGTGAGAGATAGGGGTTCAGTTTCACTTTTCTGCATGTAGCTATCCAATTTTCCCAGTACCACATATTGAATATGGCTTCCTTTTCCCAGTGTATGCTGTTGTCTGCTTTGTCAAAGATCAGTTGCTTGTAGCTATATGGTTTTATTTCTGGGTTTTCTATTATATTCCGTTGGTCTATGTCTCTACTTTTATACCAGCACCATATTGTTTTGGTTACTATAGCCTTGCAGTATAATTTGAAGTTTGGTAATATGATGCCTCCAAATTTCTTCTTTTGTTTAAGATTGCTTTGGCTATTTGGGCTCTTTGTTGATTTCAGAGAAAGCATAGAATTATTTTTTCCTAGATCTGTGAAATATTATGTTGGTATTTTGATAGGGATTGCATTGCATCTGTAAATCACTTTGGGCAGTATGGGCATTTTAATGATATTGATTCTGCCAATCTATGAGCATGGAATGTTTTCCATTTGTTTGTGTCATCTACAATTTCTTTCTTCAGTGTTTTGTAGTTATCTTTGTAGAGATCTTTCACCTCCTTGGTTAAGTATATTACTAGGTATTTTATTTTCTTTGTACCTATTGGAAATGATATCGAGTCCTTGATTTGACTCTCAACTTGACTCTTATTAATATATAGAAATGCTACTGATTTGCATACATTGATTTTGTAACCTGAGACTTTGTTGAATTTATTTATCAATTCCAGGAGTCTTTTGGTGGAGTCTTTAGGGTTGTCTAGATTCAAGATCATATCATCAGCAAAAAAACAATAGTTTTACCTCCTCTTTCCTGGTTTGGATACTCTTTCTTTCTCTTGCCTGATTGCTGTGGCTAGGACATCCAGTACTGTGTGGAATAGAAGTGGCGACAGTGGTGACAGCACCCTCATCTTGTTCCAGTTCTTAGGGAGAATGCTTTCAACTTTTACCCATTCAGTATTATGTTGGCTGTGGTTTTGTCATAAATGTGTTTTATAATTTTTAGGTATATTTTTTCTACACCTAGTTTGTTGAAGGTTTTTATAATGAAAGAGTGCTGGATTTTATCAAATGCTTTTTCTACATCTACTGAGATGATCATATGATCTTTGTTTTAGCTTCTATTTGTGTGGTGAATCACATTTACATATGTTGAACCACCTTTACATCCCTGGGATAAAACCCACTTGATCATGGTGAATTATCTTTTTGACATGCTATTGAATTCAGTTTGCTAGTATGTAGTTGAGGATTTTTGATATGTGAGATACTGTTCTAATCATCATGTTGGATAACACCTTGTGGTTTTGTTTTCCCACTTGTGTTATTGTTTTATAAGAGCTGTGAGCTATAACTTTTGGATTTTTTTTCAGTGGTGGGTATCTATTGTGCTGTTCCATGTATAGTGTGCTCTTGAGCATTTCCTGTAGGGCAGGTCTAGTAGTGACAGATTCCCTTTGTGTTTGCTTGTCTGGAAAAATTTTTATTTTTCCATCATTTATGAAGCCTAGTTTTTCAGGATACAAAATTCTTGGCTGGCAGTTGTTCTGTTCGAGAAGACTAAAAATGGGTCCCAATCCCTCTGGCTTGTAGGGTCTCTGCTGAGAGTACTGCTGTTACCCTGATGGGTTGTCTTTTGTAGGTTATTTGTTGCTTTCATCTTATAGCTTGTTGAATTTTCTCCTTCAGTTTGACTTTGGCCAGGTTGATGACTATGTGTCTTGGAGATGTTCTATTTGCTATGAATCTTCCCTGTGTTTGATAACCATTTTGTATTTGGATATCTGAATCTCTGGTGATACCAGGGATGCTTTTCTCAATAATTCCCTTGAATAGATTTCCCATGCTTTTTTTTTTTCTTTTCTTCTTTATTCTTTTTTCTGCATCTTTGTCTGACTGGGTTAGTTCAAAAGCCTTGTCTTCAAGCTCTGAGATTCTTTCTTCTACTTGGTCTAGCCTGTTGTTGAAGTTTCTGTTGTATTTCAAAATTCCCTAAATGACTTTTTCATTTCTTTAAGTTCTGTTATATTCTTTCTTATATTGTCTAACTTTTTAGTGACTTTTTCATTTTTTTCATTCGTGTCCTGAAATATTTTTTTGGCTTCTTTGTGTTGGTTTTCAACTTTCTTTTCAATCCCATTCATCTTACTTGCCATCCATATTCTGAATTCCATTTCTGACATTTCAATAATTTCCTTTTGACTGCGTCCATTGCTGTGAATCTGTTATGATACTTTGGGGGTGTCAAAACAGCTTGTTTTTTCATGTTGCCAGAATTCTTTTGCTGGTTTCTTCTCAACTGAAACTTCTTTTCTTAGCTCAGGGTAGGTTTGCAGTGCACCTATTCTCCTTTGCTGGGAACTCTCCTACTTAGTGAAGAGCAGTGGTACCTAGATGGTGCTTTTGAGTCCTACTCCAGAAGATTGACCTGACAGGAGGGGTCAGATATACTGAGAGCCTGTAATATGGCTGCTTTGCATTGTCCTGTTCTTCTGTGATTGTTACAGTCCATGCCGGTGCTAGATGATCTTCATGGGAATGGTGGCCTGTTCCCCAGGCTGCTGTTGGAAGCTCGTATGGAAGACTGAGTGAATCCCTCTCCATGGAGGCTGGCACTGTGGGATATTGCTTTGCCTGGGTCTCCCGCAGCAGTGGCAGTGGCAATGGCAGCTAGGCAAGGCTATCTATATGGTGATCACAGGTGTCAGTGCTGTGGGCGTTCACTCTACCTGGATCCAGGTGCAATGGCAGCATGCAGCTAGCAGGGGGTCCATGGCTGAGCGTTGGACTGCAGGGATGGGTCCTGCCATGCAGCGGGTGGGAGGTGTGGGGTCGGGGCTGCAGGGCCGGGTGGTAGTGTGGGGGCCTCAGGAGCATGGCTGGGGCTCTCTTCCTGCAGCAGGTCCCACTGAGGCAATCACCACAGGGTTTTTCAGGTGAAATATAATCAACCACAGAATAATGCATAAAATGTAAATGTACAACCTAATGAACTCTTGTGAAATGAACACCCCTGAACCCTTTCCTAGAGTCGAAAACATAACAAGAACCTCAGGAGAACCCTGTGTACACCTCATATAAGCACTTTTCATGTGCTGTTTTATTAACTTATAAAGACTTTGATGATTGGTGTATTAGCCATGATTCTTATGTTGGATATGATAAAATCCAAATTAACTGAGTTTAAACAGTAAATGAAAAATGTATTGCTCACAAAATCAAATGATGGGAAGTGTGGGAATGGAGCAGCTGGTTTTAGGATGACCTAGGATGCAAGTACTGTCACTTCTCTCTCCCACGCCCTCTTCTCTCCTTGCCTTCCTTCTCTCTGCTTCTCTCTGCATGATAGCCTCACTCTCACTAAATGGTTCACCCTGGAGCCTTGTACCTTGTTGTCTTCAGACCAGAAAAAAGATTGTCTTTCCTCCATGTGAATTAAAAAGAAAAGCATCCTGGGAAAGGTCTATTGACTGGCTGACCTGGGTTACATGCCCACCCCCAGGATCAGGGTAGTGGGGTCTGTTACAAGGAGAAGGGCGAAGCCAGAGAAAGGTGCTGGCAACAGAAAACAATGGCCATGACAGAAGCACCATTTTTGTTCAGTGCCCTAAATCAGTGGTCCTCAACCTTTTTGGCACCAGGGACCCATTTCATGGAAGACAGTTTTTCCATGGGTGGGATGGAGATGGGGGGTGGGGGGAGGCGGAGCTCGGGTGATGATGTGAGTGATGGGGAGTGGCTGTAAATACAGACGAAGCTTCACTGGCTTGCTCCCCTGCAGCTCACCTCCTGCTGTGCAACCAGGTTCCTATGTTTCCTGGAAGACAATTTTTCCTCCTCCAATGATGGGCAGGGGAGCGGGGAGGTGGAACTCTGTGGTAGGTTCCTAACAGGCTGTGGCCTAAATGATTGTTACATTCTCTGTAGAGGGGGCAATCCTACCTTCTGTCTTTAATATTGCAGGGGTCCCTGTGGGAACCTGAACTGGGTCTCCTCTGGTATTCAGGCATGTCGGGGTTTGTGAGGAAGACTGCTGCTGAATGTGGTCCTCTGTGCCACAGATCAGTTCCTATGATGTGCTTAAATGACTTCAGGGATAAGAACATCATCCTATGGGAAAGCAGAGATGAGGATGAGGAACATGCTTAGTTTAAAAACACCAGGGAAGCGGTGATTTTTGAGGACAGAACATCTTCTGTTACTCAGATTGTTCCCTTGGCCAGCTCTCTGAGACTCAGGTCTGTGTCTAGAGAAGGGTTTCTGAGCCGCAGCACTATTGACAGTGATAATTCATTGCTGTGGGGGCTGTCCTGTGCATTGTAGGATGCATCCCTGGATTTGCCCTCTACGTGTCAGTAGCGCTCTCTCTCTCCCGGATGCAAAACACTGATTACCCCAGACAGTATATCCCTTGAGGGACAAAATCACCTTTTGTTGAGAACCTTTGGCCTAGAAGAAAGGAGCTATAAAAAGGCAGGAGAGGGGAAGTAAGTAAAAAGGGAAAGAGCTGACATCCAAGATACCTGTGGAGGCTCACTTGTAGTATCTGCAGCAAAAGTACCATTTTTTTGTGCTACCAAGGGAGCATTGGGGGAGCCGATGGAACTTATTGGTAAAATACCTTTGAGACAACTTGAAATAAAATTTGGGGAAGCAAGGGCTGCTGGTTTCCAGCAGATAGGATGAAGCTGGAGAAATATGTTTGCGTTATTTTTGACAGTTATCATGACCTCTTTTTACCTTCAGGCTGATGTGGCTTGGGAAGCATTAGTTAAATTTGAATGAATGGATTATTTTAATGAATGAAGTTAATTATTTTTAATGGCATGCTTAAATTCATACATTACTACTGTGGGATTAAAATTTCAGAAACGTCGGGTACATTAATCTACATTATACTACTTGAAAATAGTAATGAACTTTCTGTGAAAATTGATCCCACACAGATAGTTCTAAGATTAGAAACTAAAATTTTGATGTATCACCAAGTGTTCATTTCAAATTCCATGATAGATAGAATTTGGCCTTTCTTTCCATGACAGGCCTAAACATAAGAGAGAGAATTTTCAAAATAGGGTCTGTGAAATACCTTTACATTCAGCGTGTTACTCACCACTTTTTGATAAAGAGGAGAATTTATATCATTAA
>RJWJ010012288.1:0-42367 GCA_004363605.1 Indri indri
CAAAAGACGCTGGCCGGGGGAGGGACTGGCTCACCAGTCTGCCCAACACCCCCACGCCTTCATTCCACAGGCGTCTTCCCCTCTCAGCTGAGGAGGCACTCAGAATTCACCGCTCAAATAATCAGGCCTGGCTGATTGACTTTAAGTCCTGGAAGGGCCGAGCTGGTTGCGAGGGCTCCCAGGCTGGGGGAAAGGAGCCGATCCGCACCGTACTGCGACCTGCCATGGGCCCTGAGCTGGCGTTGGCCCACCCCCAGGGTGCTGGCTCCAGAGGGAGCTGCTCAGGGGCTGGGAGGTACCCGATCAGGGAGTCAGTCGAGTCACCAGGGTGCTCAGCCATCTCCTTTATGTCTCCCTCCCTCAATCTCATGCCAGACCAGCAATAGCTCTCGCTTCTACTGGCCCACCCTGAGCAGTCCCAATTGCCAGTGGCAGTTTCCAGGTTAGAGTCCTCTACTCAGTAATCACCTCCCTGTTCAGGACCCGCCGGGTGCCAGAGACCAGCTTCCTGACTCTTAACTGCCTCTGGAGCTATCCCAGACCAGCTCCTCCCCTGTCCGGCGCAGTTCTGACGGAGCTCCGGGAAGTTCAAGTTGCTTCCAGCTCGTATCCCCTCACCGCTGAGCCCCACGTTTCCTGACACAATTCTACATCCACTTCACACAAGCCCCTGCCTCTCAGTGGGCTTGTAAGTCAGTGGGGAAGCTAGACTGTCTCGTGAGGGACTTATCCCGGTGCACTTACTGGCCAGGCTGGCGCCGCTGTCTCACGCTCCACTCTCTATTGTCTGTCCACACTTTCCAGGTTTTGCATCCCAATTTCCCATTCGCCTTATTCTTTTTCCAGATTTTTGTGTCCCCTTTTCACCTCGCTGTTTTTGCAGGAGAGCGATCCAGTCGTGTGTAGCAGTCCGAGATCTACGTGTCTTTCTCTGGAGGCAGGGAACCGGGAGGCTACCTTAACTCCACCATTTTTCTCCCCCCTCTAGTTTATTTTTAAATACCACATATAAAGATTTAACTCTAATTCTCATTGTTTAACAATCAGAATGTAAATTTTCCTGTGAATCACTTTTGACCATTAGCAGTTATAAACCATCATAATGATCACTACTTTTTACAAACACATGTTTATGATGGTGATAACTGAAACAGCTTTTAATTTTATCTTATAATTTTTGAGGAATTTAAAAAGACACTAGAAATTATCCCACATTTCCTATTTTATTTTCTCCATTAACTAAATGAAATATCATTGGACATCAAAACTTCTCTGATCTCTTCTGAGATTTGGAAATTTACATTGCCTTTAATTGCATTGCCTGGTCTGTAAGAAACAAAAATCTGTGTATGCAGTAACTTTTTACATTGACACTAAAACATAATGTCATTTGTATGAATAAATTAAAGAGATAATTAGTGATCCAAATATAAATTAAGATTCAACTTTTTGAGGTATTACCTTTTGCAAATAAATTTACTGGCATGATAAGTCACTAGACTGGAATATAGGAAATGGAAAATCATCATTTATATATATTTCCATATCTTTGACAAACTCATACTTGAATATAAATTTTCAAAGGATAGGGATTTTGCTTCTCTACCATTTTACCCACAGCACCTAACACAATGGCCAATATCTATGGTTGTAAAGGCTGTATACTACACAAGAGTGAAGAAAAGGATTGAAAGGGTTGAAATGTAGTCCATGTCCACCCCCAAGTCAAGCTCCAGAGGAAGGGACTGTGTCCACCCAAAGGAGTTACTTCTCATAATTTTCCAAAAACAAACAAACAAAAAAAAAACATTGAGTAGAATTACCTATGATTCTGTTACAGTAATAACTGGCATCTAGTAGGAGCTTAATAAACATTTATGATTGCTATATGAAGAAATTGATTTTATGAATTGCTAAGCTCACTCATGTGCAACAAATGACAACTACATTACAAATAACTCTATGCATGGTAGCTGATAAGTTCATTTGGCATGACTTACCTTAATTTCATGTACTTTTATATTGAAAACTACAAACATATGTACAAAACAGTATCTTAGGATTGAAGAAACAGTGATTCTGTCTTGTATAGAAATTTTTCATATAATCTTTCAACTTCATTTATTCCCCCTGCTTATTTGATGTCAAAGGCAAAAGCAAAACATTTATGAAGTGATTTTGAATGGGCCAGGACCTGATGGTGTGGAGGAAAGACAGCCACAAGGACTGCTTAGGTATATTATGAAGATAGAAAAGAAATGTTGAGAACATGTAGGAGTAAGAAATTAGATGTAAGCTGGTCTTAACCACCTCTCTCTCTTTTGCATGGACCACCTCAGTTGTTCTCTGTGCATTTATTACATTTGACTCTTTGCACTTGGGCATCCTCTTGCTCCTACTCAGCAGTTTTGTCTTGCTTTGGCTTTGGCTTTCTGTGATGAAAATATTAGCTCCATTTGCAAATGGATTTTTAGCTCATTTGCCAATCACAACCTCTATATCGCTGAGTTAATCTTGAGAAAGGATCTATTGGGCTCTGGCTCACCTCCTTTTGAATGTTTCATGTTTTCTAAACCAAGTCTTAGGAAATAGTGGTGCTCTCTTAGAGGAATTTATTTTGGGATATGTGGATAGAATTGAGGTCTCTGAACTTGGATTTGGAAAAAAAATAGATGTTTATTTTCATTCACTTAAGACTGAAATTAAGCGTTTTCTCAATTTTAAATGTAACAAACCCCAGTAATAGCAGTACCTGTACCTTTGTCACCAATAGAAATGACAGATAATTTTATATCATGTTCAAATCATTAGGTATACTTAAAAATGCCAGTTATGCTCATCACTACTTTGAAATTATCTTAAAGACCCTATGCTAGATCCTGTTAGTTAACACGTTAATAAAGAAAACATGTATTACCACAGCATAATTAAAAGATATTTTGTATATTATATTTTGGTATAATTGGTTTCATTAAAAATCATATTTTGTACTTTTAAAACCATTATTATGAGGCGTCCTTAAGCTTCACCAGATGCCAAAGAGGTCCATGACACGAAAGGGCTGAAAATTCCTGCTCTAGAAATACAATAGCACCGTACTTGCTGAATTTTCTAAAAGCACTTCCTTATTTGCAGATGGGTTTTCAAATGTCTACCTTTATCCATGTACAAATTAAATAAATATAAATATATTTATTTGGACAATGTGTATATTTATTAAACATTTATAATGAGTAAGAAATGCATCATGTTTATATGTAAATATATGTTCATATATACCAAATAATGAAACTGCAATATGTATGGTATGATTTTTCATGGTTCATGAATACATGGTTATAGATTTAAACTTTTGCCAAATTTTACCATAGTAACCATACATGCAGACATCCGTAAACATTAATTTTTAAGGTCACAATACATTACTCGAAGCTCAACGCTATCTTTTTCACAGGCTACTCAGAAAGAGATTGAGAAACAGAAGGTGCACCTGAAGAGTGTCACAGAGCTAGGGGAGGCCTTAAAAACGGTTCTGGGCAAGAAGGAGACCTTGGTGGAAGATAAACTCAGTCTTCTGAATAGTAACTGGATAGCTGTCACCTCCCGAGCAGAAGAGTGGTTAAACCTTTTGTTGGTAAGACTGGAGGCTAGAAGCTTTTCTACCCCTCTCTGTAATAAGAAAAAAAAAATACATAAGCATTCAGTAATAATAACAGTGTTTGAAAATTCTTCAACTATACATATATACTGGCTCTTAATTCAATATCTATAACTGTATTTTCTGTATTTTTCTCCAAGTTTCTGTTGTATGCTATGTGAAGTCTCAGTTAAAAGTAATTTGAATGATACTATATTTTTGTATGTTTAAAATTAGAGAAAGTAAGGCAAATTCTTTGAAACTATTGTCTAACCAATTATGTCATGGTATGTCTTTGTACAATTAAGGAATACCAGAAACACATGGAAACCTTTGATCAGAATGTGAATCACATCACAAAGTGGATCATTCAGGCTGATACACTTTTGGATGAATGTGAAAAAAAGAAACCTCAGCAAAAAGAAGATGTTCTTAAGGTAGCAAATAAAATATTATGAAAAGTAATTTCAAAATGCACAATTACATCAATCATCTTTGTCCTAGAAGATGCCAAGCACTTCTTAATAAGAGTAAAACAATCTTTCCTTCCCTCCCTCTGTCCTTCCTTTCTCCCGCCCTTCCTCCTTCTATCCCTCATTTGATTGGGAATTAATGATATTGAAGAGTTTCTTAATCTGGATAGCTGTCCAAATGCACCTCTCTGCTAATTACCCCCATTTTAAAATCTGCTCCAGAAATGGATTCCAGGGTATATTTTGGCATCATATTGCAAATTCCTGCCAATTTTAGTGGTTGTACCACATTCTAATATCTAACAGAAAGAATAGTTGCCCACTGTCATGCATTCATCCTGAGTCAATCACTGAAATCCAATCATCTGGATATTTTACCTATACAATATCCAACTCTCAGTAATTAGTCCTAACGCGGGCCTTATGTAAAACTGAATTTGTCATTTTTAACTACACATAAAGTAAACGTGGCTCCAGGAACTCTCTTTTTGTATTAAAACTAATTATTAGGATGTTCAAAGTCTTCTTTCTCAAAGGCAACTTAACCTTTGCTTTAAAAATTGCTTTCTGTAAAAGTGTATGTATGAGAGGTATAATGTGTAAATATACCTTATTGATACTACATTGTCTCTATTTGATGACAGCTCCTTTCCAAATTGAAAGAATTGAATTTTAACAAGTTTCTTTTAAATTAATGTTCTTTATTTTTTTGCTGAAATTTTCAATAATTGTATTTTACTGGTGGATTACAGGATGGGGAACCTGCAGCCTTGGGGCCACATGTGGCCTTCTGGATCCTTGAGTGTGGCCTTTTGATGGAATTCAAATTTTACAGAACAAATCATTTTATTAAAAGATATACAGCAGAGGAAGATGAAGATTTTCTTGCCTCCTTTGGTGCTTAAAAAGGAACAATCTTGAAATTAGAAGGCCGCAGGTTCCCTATCCCTTCTCTCCTCCTCGTTCTCCCTTGGTCCCTCAGGAATGTCATCTTATGGTGAAATTCCTTCAAGGTCTTCGGAATAATAAGAACTGAGTTCATTAACTTATAACTCTGTGACCCCTTAGGTCAGGCAGAGTATTCCTTAATACCTCTGTATATCACACAGAATCCATATCTGTTAGAAAATCATTTTTTACCATGACACTCAATATAACAAAAAGGAGCTCAAAAGTACCAGGAAGGAATAGAAAGTGTTTTTCAGCTACCTTCCCTCCTGAGCACATATTTAGGTTGTTCCACAACTATTAAATTCAGTAAAGATAAGATAAAATAATACTAAATATAAAATATCATGACTGCTGCAGACAACATAGAGAAGTAAGGAAAATATCCCTAGTCATTTCTCAGACTAACCAACCATTTCAAATAGGCATGCATCAAACTATTTTATGGAAGTTGGTTTTTTTCCTCCACTTTCTATTCTTTTGCATGTGTTTCCCCTCCCTTCTTCTTCTCTCTCTCTTTCTCTCTCCCCATCCCCCTCTCTTCCCCCACCCTCCTCCAGAATCCCCTCCTTCCATTAATTACTAACTTCAAGCCCTGTCTCTTGCTCATGGAATATAGCGTTTAAAGGCCGAACTGAATGATATACGCCCAAAGGTGGATTCTACACGTGACCAAGCAGCAAACTTGATGGCAAACCGTGGAGAACACTGCAGGAAAGTAGTAGAGCCCCAAATCTCAGAGCTCAACCATCGATTTGCAGCCATTTCTCACAGAATTAAGACTGGAAAGGTAGGAAGATCTACTCCAAGGTGGAAACTAGTGCTAAATGATCTCATGCGAAGGTTGCGCAGTGCTCTGAAAGGGGAAAGCAAGCCCCACGGCAAGGGTTGCAAAAGGAAAATGAAGGCCAAAATGTATTTAAGGAAAATTTACCACTGACTATCATGGGAGATAAATCAATCTCTCTCTCTCTTTTTCTTTCTCTCTCCCTTTCTCTCTCTCTCTAATTTTTTTTTTCTGCCACAGCTATGCTAGAACTGCACTCTGCATTCGTTTACATATGTACTTTCAGGGGTCACCTACAGCAAAGTAACAAATCGCATGCTGCAGGCCAAAAAAAAAAAAAAAAAGCACAAAAGACATCTATCAAAAGAAAGCACTGCTGATATATTTTGCCAAATATAATATTGCTTGTATGTAATGTAGATTAAATATCAAAAAATGAGGCCTTGTACATCTGCACGATCTAGGATGTTTGCACCTCTTTCCTGGTTGTGCATGTATGTGTATTTAACTTGCTCTTGCTAGTTGCAGACACTTACTATGACAAAATCCATTAGGCTATATGAAATGTTCAAGCCATGGAGACAAATAATTGCAAAGCTTATATATCCTAATTTTTGTAATTTTATATGTTCATTTGTATTTATTCTATTTAATGAAGAACCAGGGGATATGGAACTTTTGCATGATAGTCTTTATATTTGTGTAACATTTAATGAAGACAAACTCTTACCTAATAGGTAGTTTGCAAAAATATGTAAATATAATATGATAGAATTTCAACTCTTTGGGAATATTTGAAATGCAAGACATTATCCCAAAATTTATATAATATAATTTGACATTTTTAATGTGTATGATAATGCTTTCAAATATAAAAATGCATATAAAAGAAATATATGCATATAGGTATATAGATAGTTGCTAGAAATAACCTTAAATAAGAAAAACTATTGAAATATTCGTGAGAAAATATGATACATCAGGTAAGTATTGATTCCTATAAGAATAGGAAAACATGTTCAAAAATATTTTGATAAATATGGACACCCAATAATATCATAGTTTTACAATTGCTACACTTTGTAAGGCATTACAGTGTATCATCATGTTATATCTAATAGTGTATACTTGAAGTCGTTTTCAAGATATCTGAAATGTGATATGATGAATTCTAAATAGTTTATACACAGAGAACATAATTACCCTTCACAATTCAACTTCCTAAAGCAAAATGTTGTTAGCTTACCTTAATTCATTGCTACTTATTTGTAATAGTTAACTACTTAGTTCTACTCATATTTATCTCTATATGTACACACACACCCCTATATATGTATATATTTAAGTAAGTCGTTAACACCTAAAACACATCTGACAGGCTCTGAAATTTTATTATCAGAGTATTGTTTTCTTTAAGAATTTACACTGTTACTTACAAAGGCAATTAATTGCTTTTACTTCTGGAGATATCAGTGGCTTATGTAATAGTTAAACAAGGACAGAGGGTTTATTTCAATCACCTAAAAAATGCTACTACTTCATTACTAAGTTTTATACTCTTCTCATAATATGCTTTTTAATAAATCACTAAGATATAGAATATTGAAAACAGGGTATTATTTTGAGATAAATTATGTTACA
Organism: Indri indri; assembly: GCA_004363605.1. Taxonomy (NCBI): domain Eukaryota; kingdom Metazoa; phylum Chordata; class Mammalia; order Primates; family Indriidae; genus Indri; species Indri indri. Next base: position 7,487 of record RJWJ010012288.1, read on the forward strand.
ATATTATGACCCACAGATATTTAAAATGGGTAGAATTTATTCTCCACCATAGAAGTGACAGATCTAGGCAACAGAGTTTGTGACCAAGACTACTTGATGACTTTTCATTCTATATTGTGCATGAATTTGTGTGTATACTTCAGGAAATCATGCATCAAGTGACCCACTCAATTATGTATTTTATTTACCATACTGAAGCAAGATATAAGACTTTACAAATCAATATTTTCAATTATATACTAATTGACTAATCACATTGTTGCTTTTCAAAGTACTATTTTCTCTAAATTAGTAAAGACAACTGAGTACAATAATGACCCCATTTAGGGCCCTGGAGAGATAATTATGCTCTATTATCATAATGAAAACAAACACCGATATAAAACATATCTGACACTTTGCTTATTTATTAATTGAGTCAAGTAATGATATTGAGCTTCCATTATGCTAGACAGTTTGAGAAGATACAAGGATGTAAAGATATTTGCTTCAGAAATATCTGTTTACAAACACAAAATTAAATACTTATTGCAATCATAAAATATGTTTAACACTACTACATCTTCATGGAGATGCTCAAGTAATGTTGAGGTAATCCTAGCAGAGAGAACAATGGATTTAGAAGACTGAATTTTACACCTAACTTTATGAGTAGTAGGCAGAACATGTGATTTCTCTGCATATTCACTTCATTATTTGTAATTTAAGGCACTTAAACTATGTTAGTTTTTAAAACGAAAATTACCCCCCAAAACAAAGAGTTATTATCTAAAATTGAATGTATAAAATGAAAAAATAATGGAGTTACTAGATGGGGGAGATATCTTCCATTTTATCCTTCTCCCTTCTATGACTGAATTCAGGAGGTATATGCTATGCCCATAAAACATGGTGCTAAATTACTGGCTTAAAGTAGTTCAAAAGTCCCTGCTAATTCTAAAATTTGATCATCCAATAATATTCTTTTGATTAAAATAAGAAATTTAGGGTATTTAATAGTTTGTGTGTATGTTCGCTTATGGAGTAGGGAAGTTCTGGAGGTGCTGAAAGTCTTAGGGGTGGCCTTTGATCTCAAAAGCAAACTCTTTTTAGTAGGGGTTATGAAGAATAATAGTAGGTTGGAATGTGACTCTTCTATGGTTGAGTCCACGGTTAAGGTTCATGAAGGAGAATAGCCTGGGGAAAATGCATGGTGATAAAACAAACAAAAGTAGGTTGGGACTGAATATGGGTAGATCATAGACTCAGTATAAGAACTAATTTCAGCATAGCCTTTTAAAGGTCAACAAGAAAGGACAATTGAGTAGAGCAAAAACTTATCCTGAAAATTCACTGACAATGCCTAGATTTACTATTTGGTGAAGAATACAAAGTTAGGTACTCCCATGTCTCCAACAAGGACTATCCATAGCAAGAAATTCCAAAACCCAGAAAGCAATGAGCACTAGGATCCTCAGTTCACATTGGCTGAGGAATTGGCTGTCAAAATGCAGCTGTCTGGGGTGGTAATTTTATCCATCAATGAGGAGCAGTATGCTGAAAATAGAAAGTTTTTAACTTAAAACCATGGAACTTGTTTTGAGTTCTAGCTGATCAGAAAACTAGTTGTGTGATCTTGGATATACCCCTTTACCTCTCAGAACCTCATCTCCAAAGGTAGGAAGATAATGCCTATCTTATTTTAACCTCAAGATTATAGTAAGGATCAAATGAAGCAAGGAATAAAAACCATATATTTTAAAAATATATTAATTATTCTATAGATATGAAAAGGTAAAAACACTAATATCAATAATTATTTCCATCCTTATGTATATGAGACTTGAATGGCCAAATTTTGAGGGTTGATGCACAATTGTTGGACAAAAGAAATGGAAGAATAGCTAATTTCTTCTTCTGGTCTCTGATGGAATGGACTGAAGCCAGGAAGACAGGTCTTTGCTATTTATCTGACAAGGTCCAACCTTACTGATAATGGAGTGGATGAATTTAAGAAGTACTAGGGAGTTCTGTTTTCCCCAAATACAGACCTTAAAATACATGAAATGCTGCCTCTTCCCATTTCATTAAGGTTACCAAAGAGTATCCAATGGCTTTCAGAAAGCTTAATTTTCTTAATGTATGTGAAATCAATGTGAGCAAATGGCAGTTTTAATGTGGGAGAATCATAATTATAAAAATGAATCAGAGATAATTTTAGAGCCCTGAGTAAAGTCGATAGAATGAATGAGGAGAGACATCTTTTCTTAACTCTGTCTGCTTTAGGATATCTGAACATGGTGGCATGGCTGGGAGTGAGGAATACTATCAGGAAAAGAAGGTATCAGGAGACAGAAGCATAGGAAGAAAAATGGGAAGGCAAAAATAAAATGACTATTTACTCCTATTACTTATGGCAGCTCTATCCCTCTCCACCCTCCCAGAAGCCAAACTGGAGAAAGGGAGTCAGCAATTTGGGAGAGATGGTAGTTTAGGTGGATCTTAAGGAACTAATGAAGGAAGAGCTGAGAAAAGGGATCAAACCGGCTGAACTCTTACCAATCATATACCATTTTCAGATCACAATGTTTGGTACTGTAGGGCTCTATCGCTAGGTAAGGTGTGATGGATTCAAGGAGCATACTTTTAATGATGGACAGATATGTTCATGGATACTGGGTTGAGAGTGAGTATATGGTAAGTGAATTTAGCGGCCATTCTAACAACACAGAGGAAGTAACAATTCAGGATAAACCTATGCAGAGAGTGCACAGTGTGTTCAATGTAGAGTAAGTTTAGTTTGCTTATGTAATAGAGGGCATGGAACATTAAGCTTAGTTGTGGAAGATAAGACTGAGAAGGATGGTTAGACACAGTGTGAAGAGGTCATGGACGACCAGACTAATAGTTTATGCTTAATTCAGTAGGCAATGAGGAGTTCTTGATTTTTTTAATACACTGTTAAAAGATAAGTCCAGCGGGAGTTGTGAGGAGAATTCATCTGTATAATAACATTAAGTAGGAAAACCAGTTAAGATGCTATTGTGATAGTCTAGATGAAAGACAGTGATGACCTCAAACAAAGGGATAGTTATGGGAGTGGAAAAAAGTGTCAGGCAAGAGTAATGACACGCAATCTTTTGTGTGCACTTGGAGGAATTGTTAAAACACAGATTTCTGGGCCCACATTGAGAGATTCTGATTCAGTAGGTCTGGGGTGGGGCCCTGAAATTTACCTTTCTAACATTTTTACAGGTAACATTGATGATAATGGTCTAGAGACCACGTATTGAGAACCACTGGTCTAGAGACATTGAGAACTAGCCTAGAGTTAAATTATTACATGTCAGGGCCAAGAACATGATGAATTCAGAAATGACTCAGGATTCAACTGATTGAGTAGGAAAGTCTGCATATGAGCATAAGTAATAAAATATGTGTCAATATTTATCATGCCGTACTATTTAGTTTCAAAAGAATTTTGACCAAGCAGGCTTTATCTGGCTATACTCTATTAATATAGGCAATTACTTTATTTTGTTATAAAATGTTATGAAATTTATACATATAATTTGCTTACATTGTATTTTCTTCTAGAGATTTAGAAATAATTCACTTTTCTAAGGAGCTGAAATGTGAAATCAGTGATCCTGAAATTGATATTAACCAAAGAACTGTGAACTTATTTTCTCTCTGACTTTAATCCTTCACTAAGGCTTATGTGCTGTAGGATATATGTACCATTTGTTCTTTAATTTCCATATGGGCCTTGAAAATTGCTACTAAAATTCATGTGGCAGTTTCTATATTGATATATGTATTACAACTGTAATATTTATAGAAGCATTTGGGCAATCTGGCACCACGTATTTAAATATTTGTTGTTTGATTGCTGTAATAATTATAAAATGTCAAGTTTTTTTACCTTTAGTCAGTATCAGCATATGTAAAAGTAGTCATTCTTTGGATCAAAGACTCTCACATGTTTATAGGGGGCTGTGAGAGAGCCAGTGAATTTCCCATATAATGTAGAATATATCAAGGAAAAAAAAGAAACACATGGTTAGGTCTAATCTATCTTAAATTATGGTTTTGTATGTGAAAAATATTTCAACGATGGTTTATACAGATATTTTGGCTTTCCTAAACATCAGTGGGAAATAAATGATGCATCTTTAAATGTGATCTAGAATGTCAAATTAAGATTAACTGGATTGGAAACTTTTAATTAAAACCTAACTTTTGGCCAGGCATGGTGGCTCACGCCTGTAATCCTAGCACTCTGGGAGGCCCAGGCGGGCGGATTGTTTGAGCTCCGGAGTTCGAGACCAGCCTGAGCAAGAGTGAGACCCCGTCTCTACTAAAAAAAAAAAAAAAATAGAAAGAAATTATCTGGACAACTAAAAATATATTTAAAAAATTAGCCGGGCATGGTGGCGCATGCCTGTAGTCCCAGCTACTCGGGAGGCTGAGGCGGTAGGACCGCTTAAGCCCAGGAGTTTGAGGTTGCTGTGAGCTAGGCTAACGCCACGGCACTCACTCTAGCCCTGGCAACAGAGTGAGACTCTGTCTCAAAAAAAAAAAAAAAATACCCAGCTTTCTCTAGTCAGCTTTATCAATACAAATGCATAAATGTGTTGACTTTTTTCCCCTTTGTAGTCTATTTCTGATCATGGTCTAATTTAACACTTTCTCTGACAAAAAATAGTTTGTTAATTGGTACAATTATTCTTATTACATATTACTATTCATTTTTAGTAAAGTCTTCTAAAAAGAAATTTTTAAGAGTATAGATGAAACCTTAGCTAAAGATTTATAAGTATTGCATAATTTATAGAGTATTAAATATATAATATTTATAGCTAATATCATCAGATAATAGTAATGGATTAATTCCAAAACTGTATAATAATATACCTGCTAATTTTATTTCACTGAATGAAAAAGAAAAAAAATGAACCTAGCAACTGAATTCTGTGATAGCATGTTTTCCACATTTGTAATTGGATATCCCTATAACAAGAATAATTCCATTGGTGCTTTGATAATACATCCCTTTTGTAATCATTTAAAATATTTTTAATGCAGATATGTAATTGAGTTTAGTGGGCAGTGTCATTTGATAAAACTGACTGGGTCTTATTAGCATGACATTTGAAATGATTAAAGCTATCTGGTGATTCCTGATTGTGGTCTTTTAAATAAGTAAAATTATTTCCCTGATCAGTGCCAGCAGATGCAAATGTAATTGTTCTTTGGACCAGAGACTGTCAGATATTTATAGGGGATTATGAGAGAGCCAGTGAGTTGCCGAAGTTCTCATAGTTAGGTAGACTGGTCAGAAAATATTAGATCCCAGTCCATTGCTTTGTCCACTCCAACATGCTGACTCTCAGCATAGTTTATTAACTCTATTTATGTCAGGAAGTATTTATCGTTGGCCTATTATGTGTTAGTATAAACATATCCAATTTCACTTTAAACACAGCGATTTCACTATACTTTGTATGTTAGAAATGAGAAGAGTTAAACAAAAAATGTCAGGGAGGAAGAGGGAAAGAAAGGAATAAGGAAAAAATAAAAAAATCAACTAAGTAAGTCCAGAAGATATTAAAAATACAAAATTGTCCAAAGTGTTATGTTTTTGCTATTAATTTGTGTCTCCCCCACATATTTTAGAGTTAAACCTTTTCCTCTCCCATTTCATTGCTACTACTAAGCTCATGTAATCATGAAATAGAGAAATATTCCGAGTTATACTTGACAAAAAGGAGACAGTGGGCTGGTTTTTGACCCACCAGTAAGTATGTTTTGTATCCAATTCTAAAATGTCTAAGCATGAAATTAATGTCATCAATTCAAAATCAATCAGGATGTACTGGGTGATGTCCTCTAATTAGCCTCACAAATCAACTTCATTTTCACATTTTAATCATCAAAGCATCAAAGGTAAACCAGTACCTTACCTAATATCAAAAGAATGCAACCAATTAAATGTCACCCTTCTGAGCCAATTTGTGTAATATTGAAAATATTATTTCTTATATTTTCTTGTAGTTTGCTCCAATAAGTTTAAGAGAATGAATTAATTTATAAAGCACTTTATTATCTTTGTTCTAGCATAGATGTAGTATCTTTTCAATACTCTTATTTATCTTTGTAAGTTTTTTTCCTCTACATATAGAATATTTTGAAGTAACTCTTCATATCCTATCAGTAGTCTGTCTTTTCTGTATTACAGAGTATTACTGATCCTTGAAACTATTCAATTCGGTTTCCACGAATTATTCTTAATTTTCAATACCAATATTGTAATGGTAAATAAATTTTCAAAGCTACAAAATGGAAATAGGAGACTGATTGATTTAAAGCAATTTTAAACCAATCTGTAGCACTTGGATTATTTATTTTCAATTTAGATTTTAGTGTAATTTGAATATAATGGTCATTTATCATGATTACTAACATTCCAAAGTTCAGATTAACAAATGTTTACTTCACTGTCTGTGTAAACACAGTCATTATTATGCTAGTGTATCTATGCACGCTGAAGTAATATTTAACCAAGGAAAGCTTCCATTTTAAAATTAATAAAGTGTATCTGAGTAATTTCGAATGCTTTCAATTTACAATGAATCGGTTTGTAATTGATTTTGCTTTTCTTCAGTGTTATTCTTTGTTAACTTGTTATATAAGTCACCTTTAATGCCAAAACTTCAACAAAGCCTTAAATTTCATTAATCCTTAAGTCATCCAACAAATCACAGTTAATAGTTGTTAAGCAATTTGAAACAACATTAAAAAATCAAGGAAAAAAAGTGTTGTCTTTCTCAGTTTCTCTGTCTCTTCCTTCTTTTGTGTCCATTTATCTGTTTATTAAACTTCCCTATGTTCTACTTTATATGTATTTTGTATGACTTCACAGTCATGTTAAAGCTCTTAAAATTAAAAGGTAAGTAAAAAAATCAAAATGTGCCAACCCCGTGCTTGGTATATACTTTCTCCTCAATATTATAGCTGTGGTTTTGTTATTTCTATATATTCTAAAACCTATCTTGTGTGCACTGTCTAACATTGTGTGAATAAATTGTGATTCTAGTTCTTCTGTGACCATATATTTTCTTTAAAATTCAACAGAAGTAATTTACTCAATAATTAGGATGACATATCAAACATTGTTTTCAACTGAGAACTAGTTGAAATGTGCTTTCCAAGGAGACTTCTGGCTATTGAAGAGTCTAGGATTCAGAAGTGAGACCCCAGCTCAAAGTGTAGATTTGGTAGATATTAAAATCATAGTTAAATTCAAGGAATAAAATATATTTTATTATGGAGGAAACCTTGGGAGAGAGATACAGATCCAAGTTCAAAGCCTTTCAAATTGGTCTATTTGAGTATGTGGAGAGATGAGCCAGAGAAGAAGCAGGTGGACTAAAACAGGTAAATCTGACTGCAAAGAGCCTCATGTTATTTTGACATCCAAGTTCTCAATCAAAATTATTTTAAACATTATTCATCATCATATATTCACCAAATCATGGAGAACATCACAGTTGCTCTTATTAAATGTTAGCAAATATGAACAACAGTTCAATATCATGGAATACCACCAAATTGCTGTTGTATGTTATGGTTCTAAAGGATCTTAATCTTTTTACTTCTATAATCCTTTGAACAATATATGGTTTTAAAGTACAGTAGTGTGCTAATAATACAGAAACTGTAACATCCTTTAGGCATATTTACAGTACTACCAATCTGTACTGGTTCAGAAAACTATTACGATATTTCAAATGATGAATGATCATTAGGATTTAAAAACTAGTACTATAAGTCCCTTTAAAATAAATCTCATAAATCCTTTCAGGGAAGTGCCTAGAAAATATGTGTTTATTCACGTTGCATGTGAAAATTATGTCCTTGTGAATAGCATTTGATTATTCACTTCTTCATTAGTAACAGACTTCTTTTAGATATTTGGTTTGTCCTTGAACACTTATCCTTATTGTCCTCCGGCAGTTGCTATCTAATAAAGATAAAGTAAGGCTATGCCTAGGAATGTGATTGGGGAAAAGTAGGTGGAGACCAAACTTGATGAATGTAATCATCCTGGCATAAAGACACTGAGGGCCATTCCTGAATTGGTTTTACAAAGAGAAAACTTTTAGCTCTGAAAGAAAATCAGATTTCTGTATGTCATCTTGGGTTTGCAAAAGCTATCACATATAAAATATTTTCTAGTGTTTTAAGGAACAAAATTCAACATAAAGATCAAGAGAGTACAAATGTGTTTTATTAACAGAATTTTAATCTAATAATTAAATCTTGCCTACTTTTTAAAATATATACTTGATTTTCAATGTCTTTTCATTCATCACTTTTCAATTGTTTTGTTTAGAAAATCAAGGGCTTTTAAAATTTGTTGAGACTGTGGTCATTATCAATTTTAAAATTAAATAAACTGTGATGTTTTATAACATTGGAAAGCATATTCAGATCCTTTATGTGAAATATTCTGGGTTCATTTATTTAAGTGTATTTGTGCCACCGAAGAAACCATTCCTAAGGCAAGCTAATGGCATTGTTTGTCTTAGGAGAGCATGCCTGTCAATTTTGCCATGGTAAAAATGCCACTTAAAATAGCTGAGCAAATTGCCATGTAGTTTTTCTAAGGATAAGGTGACGATTCTGCATTTCTACCTGAGTTTACTGTTATTTGATGAATGAGGCAATTTCTGATAAGACATATTTACCCAAATGGTATTTATATCAGAATATTTAAAATAAGATCTAATTCAACTTTTGAATATTAAAAATTAGCCCAGTCAAATGTATATGTAAATCGACTTTCTTTGATACCGAAGAATGATGAATTGCATTATTTTGCATGTGTGTTCAGCTCTGGTGATGTTAAATGTTTCTCCTTATTTGCATCCTCAGGTACTTTCCCAGTTGTATTTCAAGACCTTTATAAAATATAATATGGAAACATAATGCATGTCATTAGTTTAGCAACAGGAGGTTGAATAAATGTCTTTCTTTTGGTTTATGTTTCTAATAAAAAGTAATTTTGATTTAAATTAGCACTATCTTTTTTTTTAGGCCTCCATTCCTTTGAAGGAATTGGAGCAGTTTAACTCAGATATACAAAAATTGCTTGAACCACTGGAGGCTGAAATTCAGCAGGGGGTGAATCTGAAAGAGGAAGACTTCAATAAAGATATGGTAAATTGGTTGTGATAAAAGTGTGAATGAACTAGGAGTGAAAATGAATAAATATTTGGAAAGAAATTAGATAACTCAAGTCTCCAACTGAATTTTCAGAACATATTTTGCACATTTTATGAGTCTAATGATTTTTATAAATGCAAAGTATTCTTGTTGCCTTTTTATTGTGACTGCCAAATTACTATAATATGGCCATATAGGAGCACTTTTGATTTTAGTAAATAGCTCAGCAATTTTGTTTTGACCTGTACTATTTTAGAACTCATCAAGGGCAAAATGTAATCAGAAAAAAATTGTCAAATCAAAAAATAAACTAAAAATTTCATAAGAAACTCAACTATCACAGATGGCTGAAGTTCTGTATCAGTCATGTCTTTGGTAGTAGAACGTTTATTTCAGAGAAGGGGCAATTATACACAATACAAACATTGTGTATTAAAGTTTACCACAAAGTGGTTTTACCAAAATGTTGAGTAAATAATACAGTATGTGTCTAAAATGTGTATAAATTCATGCTGCTTATTTCATGGGAGTAAAGAAATATGACGATGTGGGCTATTCCCAACCTCAGAATATTCTCCTTCAATCTTAATTAATTTCAAAATGTCTTCTACATATCTCTCTGGCTTGAATTTTTCTGCATCACATCCTTCTTCACTGAGTATTTTTCTCCCTTAACCCTCCTTTTCACAATTTCTTGCCCTTTTCCACTGCCATCACCTCTATGGCATTCTTAACATTTAAATGCATCAAGCTAGAGATTTCTCAGACATGTATCAATGCTAGAGACTTCTCAGACAAATCTTGAAAATGACATCAGAAAGCAATATATAAATTTTAGATAATAAGCCTGTGGAACTATTTCCACCAATCTTAGTTCCCACTGGTGTCAGTTCTGAGTTCCTGGAGCTGCCTCAATCAATACTCCCTGTGTTTGGGGTTTGGTGGCCTTGCCCACTCAGCTCATAGAAAGAAAGACAAGAAGAGGCTTTCCAAGATGCTGAGTTACAACAACCTCTACTTCATGTCAAAGAAGAAAGCAGAGGGCACCGAGATGAAAAAGAGTGCTGCTTACCTCTTGGGCTGACCGCCAAACCTTCCCTAGAGCCCTCACTTGGTGTAGGGAAAGAAGTGAAATGGGTTCCCTTTATGTGCACGTGTGTGTGTGCGTGTGTGTGTGTGTGTGTGTGTGTGTCCTCAGCCTTACAAAATGCTGCAGACTTAAGGTCCTTTACAGACTGTAAATATATAATATGTCTATATTATATGATCCCATTCCCTCTAAACAAAATGAATAGGTCTTCAGTTGTGTGTTGAAGTTTAAGCATGCTTTATAGATTTAAATATATACACACATACATATGCGTATGACTTTCGAAAATTGTCTATTATTTTTTATTCTTAGCTCATTGATGTACCTTAGGTACCATTACATGATGAGCCTCCTTGATAGAAAAAGTTTTAATACTCTGAGTTGAAAGAAAATTAGGAAACTGATGTGAAAAATCACGTGGCCACATATGCAATTATATTAGACCAGCACTTATTCAAATAATTTTATTTTTAAGCAAATAAAGTTAAATGTTGTTCTTGTAGTCTAAAAGAACAAAATGCACATTGAAAACTTTTGAAGCCATTTACCAATCCATATTTTAATACTTATTTGATCTTATTTATTTAAAGACAGCATGCATATATGAAGTACTTTTTAGAAATTGTTTGAAAGGAATTTAACACATCATTTTTACCTAATACCCTGATATTTGTCCTAAATTGGGGCATTTAGATTTTAAATATAAAGCAGATATTATTACATAGAAATTAGTGTACATTTAAAACAAAATATTTTCATTTAGTAGTGTATTAGTATTTTAAGATTTCCTGCCATCTCATAATCACATGTATGCATCTATATTCCCATATGCATCAGTTAAAATTATAAATGATGAGATTAGTCTATTTATCTAAACTTTTTGATTTCTAGAACTATGCTAAAAATCAAAGCCAAAAGAGTACTTTCAAAGTAATTCATGTCTTGTCTGAAATGATGAAGTACCATATTCTCCCATCTCCCTACATGTGCCCCTGAAAATAGACCCTTTAGAACTAGATGGGAGGAAATTTACTGTTTTTAAATCTAAAGTACAAAATATAAAAGAAAGGCTATGTGCACAGTATCTTACAATAACATTCCCTGAAAGTTTGAAATTGGATTTTTGTGTGTGTTTAAATAACATGTTTTGTTATCTCTGTTAACAATGTACAGCTTTTTAAAAACCAAAATGAAGACTGTACTTGTCGTTTTTAATCAGAATGAAGACAATGAGGGTACTGTAAAAGAATTGTTGCAAAGAGGAGACAACTTACAACAAAGAATCACAGATGAGAGAAAGCGAGAGGAAATAAAGATAAAACAGCAGCTGTTACAGACAAAACATAATGCTCTCAAGGTATTAGAGCTAAAATTATAATATACCTTGCTGTGGTTTTTTTTTAATATATATGATAAAATATATTGTGCATTAATAAAATCTGCTTAAGACTCTTAGTCACCAGAAATTCACTTTTTTTTGTTCAATGTGTGTGTTTTATTTAGCATTTTTGAGTGGTGTCTGATTTTCAAAGGTGTGTTGCTTAAAAATTATGGCTTTTTGCTCAGAGAAACTGAATTTTTCTGAGTGGTAATTGAAAGATGTCAAAATGCATCATTCATATTACTTATACATTAAATTTTCTGATATACATTATTTTTATAAGCTACTTTTGTATTTGTGTTGAAACCCTGCCTAACTGCCAGAATAACCAATCTATATTTCCATTATTTCTGTTTCTTTTACTTTATTGATTTTATTTAGAGTAGGTCCAATTTTTTGGTAACCTAATACTTGTTTAATAGGCCTGGATTCTCCTATTTTTAAAATAAACTTTATTGTGCCTTTAAGAGAGTCACTCTTTGCAACTAACTTACCATCTACCAGAGTCTAATTTCATTTATGTAGCAATCCTCAAAAGTAACTTTAATGCCCTTGAAGAAGTGCTACTTTCATATTCAGAAGCAGTAGTATATGGCTTCAAATACCCACGGGACGCATCTGTATTGTGCAGAAAAAACAGAATAAACTTAATTTTCCTATAATATCTAGGAAGTTCTTGAGACTGGACATATGGAATGTTTTGCGAAATAACCCTTTTTTGTACATGCTTTGCAGTATTCACTATTTGCATGCATGGCTGACTTTCTAATACTGTTAATTGCCAAGCTTTTCATTGTAAATCACTCTTTTAGAGCTATGTAGTTATGTAGGTGTATCTGCCTAGTAGGTAGATGGAGTCCGCTTTCTATATGCAAATAAGAGGATAAAACCTTTCCCCCTATAGTCAACCAAATAAACACTGCTGAGAATGTAATTACACAATATTGTGCCTTCAAGGAACCCACAAGGAAAGTCTAATTGGCCAGCAGGTGTTCTGAAGGTAACTGCTGATAAATATAGTAAACAGAAAAGGCCTCTTCCTGGAGGGAGTGCAAAAGCAAATCATAATGTGTTCAGAAAATCAGAAAGCTATGTAATTCACACCCTTCCAACTGTGACCAAGCTTTCTGCAGTAGCGACACTGGTCATATGATGATGTGTGTCCTATTGAATAGCAGTGTTTAGTGGTTATCTGGCATACTTCTAAACATATATATATATATGATGTCTCTAAATATTTTTACATATGACTCATCACTTTGTGCTTAAGAAATAAAAGGTATTTCAGACTTAGGACTGCTAAATCCTTTCTCTTCGCAAAGATGTGAGTTGTGTCACAAATAAGGCATGGCTCAATTCTCATTCACGTTGTTGTATCATGGTACCTTTGAAAAAAGCAGCATTCTGTCTCACTCATCCCAGGCATTTATTACCTCCACAGGAGGTTTGGAAATTCAACACAAAATGTAAAATACAGTAAATTTTACATCCCCAATTTTAAACAAAACAGAAAATGAAATCTAGATCATTCTTGCAAATAATATTGTGTGAGTGATTAATCAGAATTGTCGACTCTACTTCCCAAACCTATCTATACCACCAAATTCAATAAAATTTGTTAATCAGCCAGTGGTTCCAATTTTAGTCCTTATGAAATATCTCAAAGAAGGTCAAAACTTTCCAATATAATGAATTTTTGAGAAGTCCTTTGATATTCATTATTTTCTTTGGCTTGAGTTAAACCTGTGCATAAAACTCTAATTGCTACCTCTTTGTAGAAATGAAAGCTGTATGCAGAGCTCTTATGTTCCCATGGGTTATAAAATGGCATTTTGGCTAACTCTATTGATCAGGGAAGACATTTGTTGTAAGGAGCAAGATGATCGATTTTCTCCCCTTTGTTGATATATTAAATGAGACATTCTTATTTATCTCATCAGATTGACTGGAAAACATGCACTTTCTCTTTTCTTTTTTTTAAGTAGCTAATTATTTTACATTTGGAACATGATGTGGTATTACAAGATAAATCTGCCCATGCAAGCCTTGGAAGGAAAAGCATTTTTCTAACATTTAAATTGTCATTTTCATGCACACTCACAGCCATACGAGCAATAGTAACATTTGTATACATAAAGCTTGGGACAACTTATAACTAAAATAACTTTTTATTTGTAATCACAAAATGTGAATGGTCTATGAAACATTTTATAGGCATTTCTATAATGATGAATGTATGTTGCTTGACTTTATAAACTTAAAATTTTGTTGATGAGCCCAGGGCTGAAGATGCAAATTTTAGAATTTTACCTATTTTAAAAGTCAAATACAAACTCACTAAGTTTGTGCAACCATCTAGTTAAGTCAATATATTCATAAATTAAACTATTTCACATATATTACACAATTTAGCTCATTATCAGTCAATTAAATATGACAAGATTACTAAACAAGTTTGAACATGCCAAAAGAAAATACTTTTAAGTGTATTGTTCATGTTTCTTAGCTACCTGTACATGGATCCTGCCCCAAAATTCATAATTTGATCTTTTATTTGAATGTGTTGCATTTAAATGTGTATTTAACCTAAATCGTACAAAAAGATGAAGGGACTCAATTTTTTTCATAAATAACTACAGCCAGAAGTGTACTATACGTATATATTGATATTTTAATAATATCTGCACCATGAACAGGATTTGAGGTCTCAAAGAAGAAAAAAGGCTCTAGAAATTTCTCATCAGTGGTATCAGTACAAGAGGCAGGCTGATGATCTCCTGAAATGCTTGGATGACATTGAAAAAAAATTAGCCAGCCTACCTGAACCCAGAGATGAAAGGAAAATAAAGGTAATGTTGTTTTAGAATGTCAATACCAGATTTTGTTGCTACAGTTTATTTACTTTAACTTAACCTGTGAGGATCATATTTAAAACGTTGACGTTCTTGTTTCTTCTATTAACATTCTCTTTGATTTGATGCATTTCCTTGTATTGTGTTTTGTTTCAGTAAATGTATTGTATTAAGTGTTATTCAATTGGCATAATGTTGAATGAATAAAATGTTTTACTTTTAGACAATGTAAAATGAATTAAGAAATGTCATGTGTTTTCTGGTAAAATTGTAATTGACTTTGTGTATCTTTGTTCCAGATGAACTAATGACTTATCGGTATATGGACGACTTCTTTCTCATGTTAGCACATTCATTTCATCTGACCATCTTCACAAATCAGTGTCAAATCTCTGTAGATTTATTTGCATATTGTCTGAAGATGTGTTTTTTCTGTTATTATTTTACACGTTTTATTTTGCTTCATTCTCTGTTGAGTTTCCTCAAAACATTAAAAAGGAAATAAGTTATTCACTTACCCTCTAAATTATATTCTATATGGATCGTCCCTAATAAATAATAAGAAATCACCCCAAATTGGTTCAAGCCCCAAACACCAGAGGAATTCAGAAGAAAGAAAATGTTAGAGCAATTTAAATATTTTCTTAATTAGAACATCTAAAACTGATCAAAGGATAATTGAAATATTTGGATCATTGGGTGAGGATGACAGTGATGCCTTCCATATTTGTAAATTTTAAAAGATGACAATAAAGGGACACCAGCCTATGAAATTTCTGAGAGAAGTATTTGCTGCTTGCAGGTCGGTTGATGTGGTTAGCTAACTGCCCTGGGCCCTGTATTGGTTTTGCTCAATAGGAAATTGATCGTGAATTGCAGAAGAAGAAAGAGGAGCTGAATGCAGTGCGTAGGCAAGCTGAGGGCTTGTCTGATGATGGGGCCGCAATGGCAGTGGAGCCAACTCAGATCCAGCTCAGCAAGCGCTGGCGGGAAATTGAGAGCAAATTTGCTCAGTTTCGAAGACTCAACTTTGCACAAATTGTGAGTTGTTACTGGCAAACCCATGTATGTGTTTGCAACTACTACTCTATTAACAGAGGCTCCTAACAAAAAGAAACAAAAAATTTGGGTGCAATTTTAAACTTCTAACATGCATTCTGAAAGTGAGTAGTTTCACTCACTTTAGGCTTCTGTTAACTAGTGCTTAATTTTGCAGATTGAAGACATAATAAATTAACAGCTAATAGGAAAAACCCCCTTATCAAAAATGAAAAAATACATCTTAATTTTTTTTGCTGCATCATTTTTCATAACATTGGCAATGTGAATTTGTCAATTTATCATACATTTACTTTACTTCAGTGTCTAATCCAAAAATATGTATTGCTTTCCTGAGATCATCCCATGCTAATTTTACTTTCTTAATGTATACATGGTAAATAATAAATACTTTGTGAAACATCTTATATCAACTTGCATAAGGTCTTATCTTATTGACTTACAGAATAATAGCTTAGTCCTCATACCTGGTTTAACTATTAATGGACTACAATGCTTATTAGAAGAGTTGGGTGCCTACTATGATGGTTGACAATTGATAGCAGATTGAACAATGTCATTACTGAAATGTTATAAGCCAAAAGGAAAAGGAATGCTTGCTCTTCTTTGAAACAACTGAAGGAAAGTTTGAAATTCTCTCTTTAAAAAGGAAATTCAAAATTGTAAGCTTGGTCTTCTTATATCTTTATTTGTAATAGGGTATAAACCAAAGAAATTTCCTGATAGACACATTTTTGCTCCTATTCTGAGTTCTTGTAAAGTGACGTGGTCACCATCTGTAATTATCCAAGAAAGTACTCCTTACAAAACCAGGATTTCAAAGTTGAAAAATAAGGCTTTAGAGTTATGTTAGGTTGAATTATATGAAACAGACAGATATTCAGCATTTTGCCTTATGTAAATAGCAATTGCATGTGGTCTAACACATAGATGAAACTTCTTGGTAATTTCTTCTGTGATATTGTCAATTTCACTTAACATACTGTATATTTTTAAATACATTAAAGACACTTAACAGAACTATATTTTATAAACATATAAGACAAAATGTGATGCATATTGTGACTTCCTTTTACACTTTAAGAAAAGTCATGAATACACTGTTTTCTATTAAATCCAATACCCTAAAGTTTAATAACAGCTGAATATTCTGAGCAATTGGAAAAAGTAATGTAAGAAATATTGAAACTGTATTACATTTGAAGTCTAATTCCATCTCTTTGAACGTTTCAACCTATTATCCTTCATATTGGATGTTATGAACATAATATGTCATAAATCATTCAAGATTACACTAACAGAAAGCCTGTGTCTACAGATGCAAAATGAAGTGAAAGATTAAGGCAACCATGAAGGAAATTCTAGTAAAATAGTTTTACTTTGATTTAATAGATCATTCAGAGGGCAATCTTTTACTTTGAATTATCTGACTACTAACTCATTTCTCCATTCTAATTTTCCCCATGTCTTAGTGTACCCAATATGCAGGATTAAAATTTGTTACAACCTGGGCAAGTTAAGTTCCTAAGGCTTTATAGTTAAATAGACACAGGATCAAAAATCTCCATAAACCACCCTCTTAAAATGCCATTATATTCCTACATATGGTAGGCTCTCAACAAATATTTGTACAACATAATAATGGTTGGTGAAGTAAAGAAAGCATCTGTGAACCAGTATGACATTTTTTAAAAATTACAGTAAAATACTAATATTTTTCCACATAAACCATTTATTTTTTTATTTTTATATATGAAAGATCCAAAATTCAGAAGGTGGAGGGGGCTATTTTTGTCTTAACTCTTGATTATCCATGATAATAGAAGCAATCAAAATATGTATGAAGAATAATCAATTTAATATTGCAATTATGTTTGGATTTGGATTTTAATTAGAACTGAAAGATGATAGATGATAAGTAGGTAGGTAAGTAGGTAGATAGAGATATCCAAGATGTATCTTTATACTCCACCAATTACTAATATATTTTTAAAACAAATTTCACCATGGCCAATGATTAGTGTCATCTACCCCAATTTTTCCACAGTGGGGTCATTTGAGATAGCCACAGTGAACAGCTTAATGAAAAGTTGCATTTGGAATAATCCTACAATGGTCCTGATGCGGCACACGTTGCCATAGCTTCAAAATTCCTTACCTCCCCCTACATTCTCTTTCTCTATTTCTCTCATCTTTATTTTTCCTAACTGTCCCTTTCTGTTCTCTCTAGATACAAACTCTAAGTTTGCAGTTAATATTTCATGTCTTTAGAGTAGCAATTCAATGTAGTAGGCGGTACTATAAGGTAAAGTGCTTAGCATGTGAGAGCACAGTTTAAAACAAAAAAGTAATTTTCCTTATTTCGGAATAAAGAATCAGAGATGGGCAAAGCCATGTACAATTAAGGCACTTAGGGGACTGTGTTTATGTCAGAGCTGCAGCAGTAAAGCTCAGAGAATACCTGAGACTTTGTCCAAGGGCGCCATCATGAGGCAGCACTCAGACAGACAGGCGTGCAGACCGAAGCAGGGTAGAGAGTATCTGCAAACGGTGGTCCTCAGGACAAACCTGGAGACGATAAAGAAGGGATAACAGATGTGAGAGAGCAGGTAGAATTTTCTGCGGATATTGACAATGAGGAAACTCTGGCATTAGTTCGAAATTCAAAACATTTCTATTATATTTCCTGTTGTGTTAGAAATTAGGCCACTCAGCTAAGACGAAGCAATGACTGCAAACTGAACATACAGGATTTTTCTACAGAATGTATTATATTAATAACAGCAGTGTGGTCTAGTAAAAAGAACGCTATCTAGGATGAACTGCTCTCAGTATGAATCCCAGTGACTTTGTCTGCTTGCTGTGTGATCATGGGTAAACCTCTCTCAGCCTCTGTACAATGAGGCTAAGGATGCTTATTGAGGAGGAAATAAGGTAATACTTGTAGAACAACTGCTGCATTATGGGGGCCCAATGAATCGAAGTTTTCTTCTTCTTCTTTCTGTGTATAAGTTAACACTGGAACAGAAACACATTATTTAAAAAAAATTTATATTTTTATAAGCCATTAAGAGAATTAGGGTCAGTATGTATCATTTGTTTAAAACATTAACAACAAATATCTTGTTTGATGCAAATTAAAAATTTGATTCCATAATCCATGGACAGGTGGTTTTGTCTGACATCACAAAATATTCTCTGGAAATTTCATGCAAAGCCAATGACTCTATTGATGAAGGACATGATTCTCCATACACTTGGCAATAGATTTCTATTTGAATTCTTATCTTCTACATAAAGGTAAAGAGTGAACTAAGGAAAAAGCAAAGGCTATGAAGACTTTATAGTAGGAAAGTATGCGTACTTGTTATTAAACTTAATTTTAACATTTGATAATTAGCCTCAGAGTGCTCAAGTAACTGCAACCACAAAATTGCATGAGGATACCACCACGACCCAAGGCTCATGTGGAACTCTCGAGGAAAATAAGCCCACAAAATAGCATTACAATGGATATGAAAAAAAAAAAAAAACCTCTTTTCGTAAGCAATGTTATCAGATGCTAAACCATAAAGGGAGAACTTATACTTGAGGAAATCAGAGATAAGAGGACAATCAGAAAGGGACATTAAAATAAGTATTTTTTAATGCTCAAAAATAAAAAAAGGATGGAATGGAATTTTTACAATGAGAATAGGCCATTTTGGAAAGTGAAGAGGAAGATTTGAGAAAACAAAATCTAGAATTAAAATATAATTACTGGAATAAAAATTCAAACGACTTTTTAAGTAGTGGATTCATTATGAAAGAAAAAAGAATACATTTAGTTGAAAGATGCTGAGGCAATTTTTGCTTTAATAAAAGTAATAGAGGATGTAGAGAATAGAATAGAAAAGCTCAAACATGTGCATGAAAATAGTTACTGGTTTAGAAAATGGGGAGCATGGGAAAGAGACAATATTTTATATTAATGACTGATATTTAATAAAATTGAATACATTCCAATTTACATGAATTCTCAGATTGAATAAAGCTCAGCCTATGTGGAAAAAATAAAAACAAGTCCACACCTTGGCAGCTCTGAATGAAATTCAGAATATCAATGACCAAGAAGGTATCATAAAAGCTACTGAAGACAAAAGACAGAATACTAACAGGATGACAATATTGACAGCAGCTGTTCATCAACAATAGATTTTAGAAGATAATGGAATAATATCTTCAAAATGCTAGACAAAATTTCAAATGTCAGGTAAACTATCATTCCAGAATGGAGGCAAATATTTGCAGATATACAACTAGTTTCAGATAAACAAAAACTAAGAGAATGTATTACCTATAGTTTCTTCCTAAAAGAAGTACTGAACAACATAGTTGTGTAAAAAGGAAATTGAAACCAGGAGAAAGGAGAAAGCTATATAAAGCTGTATAAAATTCCTTTGTCTGTATAAAGAACATGTGTTAAAATACTCTGTAATTAACTACCAAAATTCTGGTAAGTGGCACAAAGGAAAACACCCAGTACTACAAGAATGTAGAAGTTATTTGACTGACTTCACATAAGAAGGATACAACTGAAATAAGACTTGATCTAGATGGTGTCAACAAATATAAGGCTTATGCATAATGTGTTCAATATAAATTATTATGAATTATAATGTTTCTACATAACAAAAAATTTAGTAAACCTTCGGAATAGGCCTACATGCATGACCTGTCCAGAAAGGAGAGCAAAAACATATGAAAAAAACACCTTAGTGGGAGAAGGAAAGAAATCGTTACATTTCTAAATACAACACACAGCAACTCCATTTGCCCTGGATAATGCTATTGCATCAAATACCAAGAATGTGGTGCTGGTGTTCAACATTTTATATCCAACAACAACTTGCTCAACTTTTTTTTTGTATGTGTGGCAGTCTGACTCTGTTGCCTTAGGCTAGATCGCCATGGCATCAGCCTAGCTCACAACAACCTCAAACTCCTGGGCTCAAGCAATCCTCCTGCCTCAGCCTCCCAAGTAGCTGGGACTACAGGTGCGTGCCACCACACCCGGCTAATTTTTTTCTATTTTTAGTCGTCCGGCTAATTGTTTTTTTTTTTTCTATTTTTAGTAGAGAAGGGGTCTCGCTCTTGCTCAGGCTGGTCTCAAACTCCTGACCTCAAGTGATCCTCCCACCTCAGCTTCCCAGAGCGCTAGGAATACAGGCGTGAGCCACCGCACCCAGCCTCTTATTCAACTTCTTATCTTGGATGCCTTGTAGGCATCTAAAACATAACGTAGCCAAGTCAGTAATAAATGATCCATCCCCACCTACATTAATTGGCACCTACCAAGCTCTCCAGATGTTAGTAAATTGCACTTTCACTTAAGTAAAAAAACTAGACATCATTCATGTCTCTCCTCTTACATTACCCATGTAATTTATTTCAAATCTTGTTGGATCTACCTGCAAAATACATCATTAATAGGACCACTCCTCAGTACGTGCATTACATTAACTCTAGTCTACAACATCATCATCTCTCATCTGGGTTAATTCAACAGGCTCTAATCTCAACTTCCAGCATTTTCTCACCTATAGTATATTCTTCCTGGTGACAGCAGGACTCCTTGTAAAGTATCAATGAGATTATCTCAAGCCCCTGCTGCCCATTACTCTTTCAATGAAATCCTATGTTCTCAAACTTTATCTCTCTTTTTGCTATTCTGCTGCCATGGAGACATAAAGGTTTCTTCTCTATACTTAAACACACAGATTTCATTTCATCTCTGGACTTTTGCACATGTTGTTTTTTGATGGACTGTTTCTCACCTAGAGTTTTATATAGGTGCTATAAATTACCTAGCCATCCTTCCATTTAAAAATAATAAATATTTAGTAGAACTTTGATATATAATCTGGACATATATGTATTTTCTTTTTTGTTTTTTATTAAACATTTTATTTGGGGGTAATTGTAGATTAACATGCTTTTATAAGAAATTATACAAAGATATTTTCCTTTACCCAGTTTCCCCCAATGCTAACATCTTGCAAAACTATATTACAATATTACAACCAAGATTTGATATTGATATTGATACTGTCAAGATAGTGTCTTTTTTGTTTCTTTAGTAAATTTTTGGAAGTATTTTATACTATAAAAATATTTTGTTTAAACATGCAAAGTGGGAGTTTAAGATTGCTGTTCAGAACAGCAGTTTGTGTTACAGTTACTTTTGGAAGTGGGTATACTGAGGAAAGACAAAGCATCTGAAACTTAACATTAAGGTGGCAAAGGGTGAATACGAAGAGGGTTATAATAATATGTCACAAAGGATAGCTTTTACTATGCCTGAGTAATTGTAATAGAATATTTTAGAATAGTTTATCAACATCAAAGTACACATTTCCAAATATACAAGTTCCTGAACATTTGGTGGAAAATAAACGTCCATAGATTCACTCTAAATGCCACAAGAAATGTGTTATTTAAATTTGTCCTTAAGTGCATAAATTTGTAAAATGAAAACACTTTTATATGTGAACATTTATTTACTAACTTTTTAAAGTTGTTTGAATTTGAATAGTATTTTACATCCACAAAAAACTCTTCACATACATCTAGTTTGATCACAGTAATGACCCTCTCAAGTATTATTTTCATTGTCATTTTATAGTAAGGAAAATTGATTTAAATGAAGTTAATGAGATTTGTCTAAAGACACCAAATTTGAACCCAGTGTTTCCCCAAATATGGTGGGAGTTATTCAAAAGACAGGAAAACTGTCACGTGTTCAAATAATTTTGTGATTAAGCAAAATTTCCTTACTCTGGAACTTGTCAGGGTGCTTGAGATGTTAATACAATTATGAATTTCTATGATGGGGTTAGATTCTACAACTTTTACATCTGAACAGTTGCAAAAGAGAAGAGAACTTTCATTTCGGATTGATGGTTCCTGTTTGTGTGGTGGTAAAGAACTAATGCTCTTCAGAAAAAAATTTGGGAAAAATATCACTGTATCATTATGCTTCTGCTGTTGGGGATTCTCTTAAAATTAAGCAGAGATGTACAAGAAAAGTAATTACAGAGCTGTTTGCCACTACCTTATGTAAAATAATGTCTGAGCCTAGATTTGATACTCTGCTACACATTTTTTTGCTTATTGTCTCTTATCACATAATGAAAAGCAATCCATTTTGTGAATAAAATAGAAGGAAAACATTTTCTTTGCATAATTTGCCTTTAAGTAACAACAAAGATTGTCAGCTGCCAATGCAACATCCTTGGAGAATTTGAGAACAAATAATTTTCTTGTTTAGAAACAGAATGTTCTTTAGTAAATGGAGCTGTGAATGTAAAAGACTAATAACGGTTGCTAAGGGAAATGTTGAACCAGGAGGTAGCTGCTTATAGAATTTTCCTGCTCTCAGCTTCAATTTTGTAATTAACATATCAAAAGGGTTAAGAAAGAAATTAGATAAGGTAAGATTCTATGTTTCTCTAAATCGTTGATGATCATAATTGTTATTGCCATTTCTACAGTAATTTTTTGGTTCTAGTCTCTAGTTATGTAGCATAATCAGTTTAATGATTGTTTAGTAAAGAGACATATGTTCGGCTATGATCAGCTTCCAGGTAGATGACAGACTGACTTATTCCCTCACCCCACATTTCAAATGCATGAAAATTCTGAATCAAATATATATTCTTTAAAGTTTAAACACATAGTGGAGCTCAAAGTATATGGTGGAATCTGCCTTCCCTTTAGGTGGCATAAACAAGCATATCATCTTATGTGATATTGAACATGGATCGAGGGCCTAATGGCTAGGAGAAAGTTTTCAAGTCCTTTTAGGATAAAATATGTGACATTTGGCAACATGTAGCACAGAGATGAAAATAAAACCCCTGCTTAAACTTCGAATCTTCAAGGGCTGTCCTCTGCATGTAAAGGAAAATAAATAATTCCTACCCACAATGGAGAAAAGGAAATATTTGTACTGATAATTGCTTTGAATTTTCCAAAATTGATAAAAGTCCCAATATTCAAATTGGGAAATGTAGCAAATCTCCAGCAGGAAAAATAAAAAAGAAATATACTTTATAGACCATCATGATGAAACTGATGAATTCCAAAAACAAAGAGACAGTTTGAAATGCAGCTGAAGAGACAGATTTCCTTAGAAAGTAATGACACTTAACAGCTGATTTTATAGCAATGATAACAGCCAGAGGTGATACAATAATATCCTCAGAAACAATGAAAGAAAAACTACCTATCAACCTACAATCGTGTGCTCATAGAAATTTACTCTCATAAATAACATTAAAATAAATAATTTTTCGGACAAACACAAACTGAGTTTACTAGTATGAAATTCTCATTGAAGGGCTGTCAGTGTTGGTTTTTAAACAAGAGAATGACCTGAGACATGGATTTCAAGGGATATCTGACCTGGCTAGCCCCCGTTTTGAACTCTCTGGTCTTGTCTCTTAATGGTTTACCTCTTCTTCATTCTGCTCCACCTACATCTACCTCTCCTCACTGTTCCTTGAGCATGTCTGACACACACCCTTTGCATTATGTGTTTCCTCTGCCTAAAGTACTCTTCTCCCATTTATCCATTTATCCATGTAGCTCCTTCCATTACTGCCTTCAAGTTTTTACTCAAACATTTTATTTGTAGTGAATCTCGCTCTGGCATACAAACACTCTCTCTCTCCCTCTCTCTCACTCTCTCTCTCTTCATCATCACCTTGCCCATTTACTTTTTCTCTATAAAGTGCACTACCAGGAAAGTTCTTAATATTTCCTCTATTTTATTGATTATCTCCCCCCCAAAAAATGAGAACTCCAACAATCCAAAAAAATTTTGTCTTTTTATTTTTACTGCTGTGTCCTCAACACCAAAAACAGTGACTAGGTACACAATACCTATTTGTTTAATTCATGAAATAATTAAGTAATAAATCAATGGTAAAAAAGACCATTTTAAGATTATCTTAGTGTGCAGAATGACACGTTGCAAAATTCATTGTGCATGCTAATAATTTTAAAGTAACATTTAACGTAATAGAAATAAAGTATAAAATTTCTTAATAGTAGAGGGAAAAATACATATATAAACTATCAAAGTAAAGTTATTTAACCTCAAAGATAACCATAATAATCCAAACAAAAAAACTGAGGTTTAAGAACGTTAATTGAATTGGCCAAGGGTAGTAAGTAATTATGTTAACAAAGGACTTTTAGTTCTCTGAATCTCTCTAATCTAAAGCCATTATTGTGTGTGAAATAAGATGTCAATTACAATTTAATATTCTTCTAAGTTTGAAAAATTGACCATTTTATAAATAAGACTTATACAACATATTACCTCATAAATATTGCCTAAAATGACTGGCTTTAATTAGGACAATAAAGTAAAAATATTAAAATAAATGTGTCAAACTAAATGCACTATTCGCAATTATTTTATAGTTAGATTATTGCTATGTTAGGTATATAATTTTGTATTTGTTCATCATCTAAATTAAAATTACAGTAATGGACTAAAGGCATAATTCAGTTTGGTGTCAAATATGTGAATAAACATAAGAAAAATAATGTTTCCTTATAGTAATATACTGTGTCAAATTTTACTATCAAGTGAAAATTTAACACATTCTTCAGAAAATATTCATGCTAAATATATTATGAATTATGTATTTTTCAGAAATATTAGATGTAAATACAAAATTAACTGATTCATTATTGATATGTGCAGTTTTATTTTTATCTACTTTTATTGATGAAAGTGCAATAGATATAACTCATTTTTGGCATCAGATAAAATAACTTCTTTCACTAAAATTAATATTCTCTTCCTTGGAAGGCCACAATCTTGAATAATTATTACATTTGATAGAACTATTTTGAAACAATTTATTTCTCATTATGAATATTAATATTAGGCAAAATTTATCTTTTCTTAGTATAACAGAAATGATTATAAATATTTATTTTTATTGTATGATATTACAGTCATTTTGCATTATGAAATATGCAAGACTAAATTTTTAGAAAGTGTGTGTCTAATCTTTATTACAGCCTAAAAGACTAAAATTTGTCAGGCAACTTTCCTAAATTCCAATAAAATTAGGGGCAAGGGTTCCAACATCAAGATACAGTTTTAATTATTAAGTTAACAAAGAGTTTTGTTCATGTTTCTTTGGTGGTGGGGGTGGAGGTGATATTTTCTCATATTGCTTTCTCCCTTTTTTGTTAATTTTTAATGAGGACCTCCCAATAATGGCGAGGATCCTCAAAATCCCATACACTTACTGGGAGTATATAAAGAAATGTAAATTTTATTTTGGATACATTCAATTGGTATTTCTTTAACTTAATAAACATTTCTCTCGTGCTTCCTATGTGCCAGCCAGCACAAAATGTAAAATAACATTGGAAAATCCATAGCAATCATACAAAAGACATGATATTTGATAAATATAGCTCATACAATGAAGAGAAAGAAGAACAAGAATTTTACACAGCAGTTTGACCTCCGTTTGCAACACAACAATAAAAAGTATAATTTTCTCCAATCTAAATTTGCTTTGAAAATATGGAACACCAGCTGGAAGGGAGATCAGATGGCTTCTGCAGTAGGGTTGGAAATATCCTTCTGAGCATGCCCGGAACAACTGGTTAAAAATAATTAAATCAGTTGCACCATCTGTGAATCATTCTGATTCTTCAATGATTACTTAAGACTCTCATTGTATGGAACATATTCAGAGAACAGATGAATAAAATTAATTCAAGTATATAGCTTTTCCCACTTTGATTTTCACTAAATAAAAAGGATTACAATGTTTTCAAGTTGGCTAAGTTATCTGATAATTCTTCTGCCCTGTTTTATGAGCCAATGGCTTTTGAAATATTAAAATGTGCTTCAAATTTAGTTTTATTTTTAATAATACAAATGCATTTATTCATGGAGACTTTACTATATAACATAATTTTATTTTAAAACATTCTATAATGTTTTACCCTTTTATTTATTTAATCTTTCAAGTATAGCTCAGTACTCATTTAGTAAGAGACAGCTATCTAATGGAGAACTAGAGGAAAGTCCAAGTTGATTGCAGTCTCAAATTTAGCACCATATGCTATAATCATGAGCAGTTTTAAAAATTTATAAATAGCTATTTTAACACATATAAAACAGAGTAAAACTGTATTTAGTGGTGACTAATCCATGGCCAAAAGATGCATGGATTAAATATAAACCAAGAGTCCATATCTGTGCAAACTTAAGATGTTTAGATAATCTTGAGACATTATTAACTATTTATCTTGATAGCAATGCATGGGTACTTATTGCCAGAATAAATTAATTGGGAAAGTTTCTAATATTCCATAATAGTTAGTGCCTTCTTAACTAATAGAATGTCTGGGTGACAAAAAGTAAATAAATGAATTACTTAACAAATAGATTTATCTATAATGTTTATAACACTTTCTGTGATCTGTACAAAACACAGTATTATAGTTTCTTGCCTCATAGATACACTTGACTATTTATTTCCTATGTGGAAAATTAATTTGAGAGATCTAGCCTCCTCTGTATATTGGCCCCCCTAGTGAGAAATGCCTCTTTAATCTACTGCCACAAAGACCTCCTCTTCTTCAAACTTGCCAAGATGTCTTTCATCTCAGGGTTTTGCAACTATATTTCCTTTCACTTGGGCCTCTATTTCTGGATCTTTGCTTGCTGGTCTCCTGTAATGTAATGTTGCAGGAGGCAGAATGAACATAATACCTTCATGTATGGCCTTCCTTCAACATTGTTCATGGCATCCCCTCCACTCTCTCCATCATGCTGGAGAACATAGCCAGCTTAGTTCCCTTCTGGTACTTGCCACAATCTGAAAATGTTATGTTTCTATGTTTGCTTGTTTATAATTTGTTTCCTACCATTAGAATGTGGGCTCCATGAAGGTAGGGACCTCGCCTGTCTTGTTAACTAGTATTTCCCCAGTATATAGATTCTGGTACAGGGCAGGTACTTGATAAAAAATATGTCAAATGAATGAATGAATGAATACATGAATAATATTTTCCTTTGGAATTCCCTGCAGTTCAGAGTTAGTTCATCTAGATTCTTATGTCATTGTTGTCCCAATGCCAATCTACCATGGTCCAAAGTTTTCACTGGCCCATTAGGAAAGGAAAAAAAAAATAAGAGCAAATTTGGTGAGCTTTTTTCATAAAGCTAACTTTATTTATACAAGAATTGTCTTTTCTTCTGAAATTATGGCTTTTTACAGTTTGGGGGGTTATTGAAATGGCCTTTCTCAAATCTCTTTCTTTCTTTATTATTTTATTACAATGTCCTTTACTAGAAAAAGCAAAGGGTGGAACTATGTGATGTTCCCTAACATTTTTTGGTAATATTACCCTATGAAATACAAAGTCTGTGGACTACCAACTTGAGGAACTTGTTGACATGAAAGAGCACCATTCCTGCCAAATTTTTATGTTGATTGCTTGAAGTTTTTAGATTAAGGAAGGTAAAACACTAAAACCCATCATTACTTCCCATTTTTATAGCCTTTTGGGCAGGAGATACTGGCCACACAAGAATTATTCACTGGAATAAGATTCTGGAATTTATTTTGTCACATATGAGGAACAAGTGCAAGAACAAATACACAAAAAGAATGACACCAGGGTATTGCCACGTATGGCTAATATATGTTCAACACAAATACTTGTAAATAATAAATGCACTAAAATGGTAGTTGCTTGTTTATAGATATTTTCATCCTAGAGTTTTAAATCCATTTTTGTTTCTTTTAATGATATAAAGAAGCAATAATAGCATAATTTAATAATGCTATTTGGAGTCCAAAACATAAATTAGTTTACTTTAAAACAGAAATGTTACAGTTTCTGTGCTTTATCAAAATTGAAAACTGAATATGTGAAGATCAAAAACTTGACATGCAAAGCATTGATATTAATATGCATGCTTTTTTTTTACATTCTTCATTTCCAAATGACTATAATGACAAATACTTAGTTCTTTGTAATTGACAAAATGCTTTAACAGTCATCATTTTAGTTAATTCTTCTTTTTTAAAAAAAGTAATTGGTTTAGATACAAGAAGTAAACAAATTAAAACTGTTTTCTGAACCTTTTTGGTTTTATTTCAGAATTTTATGGGGGTACATATGTTTTGATTACATAATTTGCTTTTGTATAGTTTGAGTAAGAGCTATAAGTGTGCCCTTCACCCAGAGAGTGTGCATTGTCCCCGTTAGGTGTGAATTTACCCATCCCTTCTTCCCCTCTCCCACCTACTTGATTTCCCTTGAATTTTACTTCCATATGTGCACATAAGTGTTGATTGATTAGTTTCAATTTAGTATTGAGTACATGCAGTGTTTATTTTTCCATTCTTGCAGTACTTCACTAAGAAGAATGGCCTCCACTTCCATCCAGGTTGTTACAAAACATACAATATCTCTATTTTTTATGGCTGAGTAGTGCTCCATGGTATACATATACCACAATTTATTAATCCACTTTCTGAAAGTTTTGAAGATTGAAAAGTTAAAGGTTTTTTTTTTTTTTTCATTTGGGAAAACACTTTATTTCTTTTTTAGCTACTTTTACAAAGAGATTTTAAAAATAAATATCTAAGACCTCAGGTAATTATTCTTTTAAAATATATGATCTAAAACAGAATTAAAAGTGATTATGTGAATATGATTTCTTAGAGTTAAAAGTTGTAAATTCACTGGGCAGCACAGTACAATTTTATGTTGGAAATCTTCTCATGGGAAAATACAATGACAATTATTTTCTGGAACATTGACAGAGAAAAAGCTATTTCAGGAGAAACTATCTTGATTGTAAAGTGGAACACATTAAGCCCAAGGTGTTGTTAAATTCACAAAACTTTAAGAAATAATTGAGCATAATTTTTGGTAAGAGAAAAACGTTTTTTTTCAGTGACTTTTATATTTTGCAAAGTTATTTATAACATGGAAAAGTATATTATTTTGGGAAAATAATATTAAATACAATAGTTTCTATACACACAGAGCACCTCATTTATTCAGAGGTCAGATGGACATCATTGTAATTTACCTGGAACACAGCCGAGAATCAGGAAATGAGTAGAACAAAAGGCCTCTGGATTCCCGAAATTGATTTTATAAAGAAGTTTGTGAAGTCCAAAGCTTACTTATATTTCTATAGGAGCTGATTTTTCAAGTCCTTTTTTGAAGATTTTCAAAATTTTTATTCTGATTATAGAGATAATGCTAATAAACTTAATTATCTTGGTTTTCTACACCCAATAGATTAGAAGTCAAAGGGAGGCAGAAAGAATAAATGACTGAGGTAGAAAATAATAGCTGCAGCCTGGTAGTGAGGCAAAAAAGAACCTATATATTAATATAAAGACATATGGTCTTGAGAAGCTGTTTAGCACAGGACAACATAAATGAGGGAAAGGGAGGAAGAGAGAGAGAGAGAGGGAGCAAGAGAAAGAACAAATAATTTGCGTTTACGTCATTTAATTAATTTGATTTATAGTTACAGGGAATTTAATTGTTCTAATGATTTATTCACAAATAAAGTTAGGTAAAGGAATTATTAACCTCTTACCCACTATGTGTAAAAGTGTTTAATACATAATTGCACCTGGCTTGTTAGCTTCCTAAATCACAAACTACCACTACGGGCTGACTTATACTTCTTCTATCTATATTTACATCTATGTGTGTGTGCACATATGCATATGTTCATATATGTTACATATGAGTTTACTTGTATAACTATGTTATACCCATTTACATCCGTTAAGTTACTTTGTAAAATATACACTTTGCCTTTGAAAAAATGCCTGCTGAACTCATCAAAATGGTGATTTTTGTAGTTTTTTCTCTGACTTTTAGTCAAGTTCCCAAAGTTCTGTTTTGTGACTCCCTACTTTTTATTGCAGGCATATAAAATTATTGTGAACATTTAAAAGGAGAATAGAATTTAGGGTAGCTATCCAACTCATGTTACTTGAAATTAAGTCAGACAATTTTATAAATAGTATTAATATATTGCAAAGTTATTTAGTGCCTCTTCAAATCAACGGCACTTCGATAAAGATGGCCTATTGTGCCAGACCAAAGAGAAAAACTTTTCAGTTTAGCAAAGCAATTTCAAAAGCATGGGGAGCATTGAAGCAATCACTTCTAAACTGCAAACAAAAATCTGCCATTTCATTGATTATTCTATCCTTGGCTAAATGCCTGGTTTGGCTTGAGTATATTTTTCCTTAGTTATATGTGCTTTAATCAGTTGTTTGTAAATCGAGCTCTTAAAACCAGTCAAAATAGATCTCATATTGGATGCCCTCACATAAGAGTGCTTTTTTCCATTTGCTGTTAAAGTTCCTCACGCATCTCCAGGAATCTCAGGCACCTAAAAAGAATTATCTTTTCTTCATGTGCATCAGCAGCCACCAGTCTTTACCAGGGCTCTTCTGTAAATTGAGTATACAATGAGGGGCATCAATGTTGCTTTAGGTAATAATGTCAAATTCTTTCAAAATATATTCATCCTGCCTTCTTATTCATCTTGTCTTGTTCTTTACTTCCATAAGTTTCAGAGTCAATCAATAGTATATGCCTTCCTACAGCTTCAATTCGAGTGAAAACAGTCTATTATGGTAAAGTCCTTTGGAAGGGGCCATGCCTACTCACGATCTTGTTACATAAAGTCTTTATTTACCTCTTCAATCTCTATTTTTTGCTTCTACTAATTAATGCTAGTCCAGAGCTATATAGAGTTGTTTTAAATGTATTAAAATTTTAGTTTAACAGGTCAATCAATACAAATTTGTATTAAGAAAACATTAAGGCCGGGCGCGGTGGCTCATGCCTGTAATCCTAGCACTCTGGGAGGCCGAGGCGGGCGGATTGTTTGAGTTCAGGAGTTCGAGACCAGCCTGAGCAAGAGCGAGACCCCGCCTCTACTAAAATTAGAAAGAAATTAATTGGACAACTAAAAATACATAGAAAAAATTAGCCGGGCATGGTGGCGTATGCCTGTAGTCCCAGCTACTCGGGAGGCTGAGGCAGAAGGATCACTTGAGCCCAGGAGTTTGAGGTTGCTGTGAGCTAGGCTAACGCCATGGCACTCACTCTAGCCAGGGCAACAGAGTGAGACCCTGCCTCAAAAAAAAAAAAAAAAAAAGAAAGAAAACATTAATACTCTTCATTTCTTCCTACTGCCAATTCCACCCCTCTAAAATAAATGTTTCCAGGTTAGTATTACCTTTTTATACTATATTCTATGCTTCTATGCTTCTTAACCATAAATATTATATATAGATATGTTTTCACTCTTTTTAAAAATATTGCTTTATTCTGTAAATGGTTTTAAATATAACGGTCTATCAGGAACATTTTTACAGTCAACGCATACAGATCTAATGCATTCTTTGTAAAAGCCTTAGAAGATGAACCAAAATTTATTCTATCATTGCTCTACTTGTCCTGATTATCATATTCTGATAAGAAAAGATGACCTGTAAAATCTCTATTTTCTATCCATTTTTAAAGGTCCCTTTATGTATATATGATCTTTTTTAATGCCCTAGTGATATAGAAGTAGTATACGATTTTTCCATTGTACACAAAATATGGATTAAAATTAGCTTGTTGGGTTAAATAAAACCACCTCTATCCTTGGTTATTGTTTTTGGCTATTTGAATCTCACAAATTGAGGAAGAGATACATGCAAGGTACCAATTACAGCTGTGATTTTATCAAATCCTTTTTTATTTCCACTAATGTTTTCCTTATGTAGAATGCAGCCAGTTGTTTGAGGAATAACAATTAATGACTGCTGTCTTTTGGGTAAGAAATATGTTTTTTATCATTATAGTGGTTCTCAGACCCATTTAATGCATTTTGGTCTTGAATTATACTTCATTTAATATTATTATTTTTACTCTCACTTGTTAAAAGTTATTTTCCTGATATATCATCACACATCACTAGATAAGACATCATCGTGACCTTGTTTTTTGATGTGTTTCTTATAAACAGATTGTAAATGGAGTATTTTAAACCAGTCTGAGAGTATTTCATTGTTTGATGGGGAAATTTAACCACCTTCATTTTTGTTAGGATAACTCTTATAACTGTATACTTGTTTAAATTCATTCTATCATATTTATGGTCATTATTTTATCATACATTTTATTTCCTCTTATCCATTGTCCATAATCTTGTAATTCATTATCTTCCTCACTGCACTCTATTGCATCCCTCTCTGCACTTCCAGGTAATTTAGAAGCTATACTTTGTATTTCCATTTTATTAGTTCTTAATTTGCTTTTTTAAGCAATATTTTTAAGCCTGTATTTCTGTAGTGTTACACCAAAATTAAACAAGAACATTGCCCTCCCAACTAAGATGAGATATCTACTCAGCAAACACCTCATTCTTTTCAAGTAATGACAAAAACCCTTTAAAACCCAGTAATTTATTATTTTAGTTCCTAACTACTATTGTTTTCTCTTATAGTATCACTTACCTAGTTCAAGAAATCATGTTGTCACTTAAATTACACTTAAGCTATCATTGTTCCATAAAATTTTGTTTAAAACCCTCACAGGCTTTATTGTCCATCACCGTTTCTTTCTACTTTTCATTTCCTTTTGCTTATAAATCTTTATTATATAGCTGTCCTTTGGTATCTACTGGGAACTGGTTTCAGGACCACTCCTCCACTCCTCTCCCCCCGCCTTCTGCAGATACCAAAATCAGCAGATGCTCAAGTCCCTTATATAAAATGGCATAGTATTTGCATATAACCTACATACATCCTCCCATATACTTTAAATCTAATCTCTAGATTACTTACGATACCTAATACAATGTAAATGCTATGTAAATAGTTATATTTTTTAGGGAATAATGACAAGAAAAAAGTTTGTACGTATTCAATACAGACACAACCATCCATTGTGTTTTCGAGTATGTTTGATGCATGGTTGGTTGAATCCATGGATGTGGAACCCAAGGATACAGAGTGCCAACTGTACTTTATTTTTAATTTGGTTGGATTACTTGAAAAATGTCCTCATAAAAATACATAAGGATGTGTATTTTTAAATTGTGTATTTTCAAAATTACCTTTCTTTTGGAGTGATCATGATGGGTTTATTGGATAATGACAGCATTTTTGAATCTCTCTACTTTTCTTTTAGTTATCTCTGTAGGTTATGGAAAACTGTCTTCTAGTTTCTATTGTTTTCTAACTTCCAATGTTTTCTAGCTTTCATTGTTTCCAGTGAGAAGCCTGATTCTAGTCCAAGTCTCCCTCCTTTATATTTAAACTCGTCTCTTTTTCTCAAACTCTGTAAGATGCTCCCCACTCCACCCCTTGAAGTTCAGAAATTTCACTAGGATATAATTCAATATGTTTTCAATATGTATCTCTACTTATTCTTTAATTCATTTTTTGTATTGGGATAATATTTTCAACTTTAACCAATTAATATTTTTTTTTTACCTCAGGAAAATTTTCTATTATGATCATTTTGATTATTGCATCTCTTCCATCTTTTTCCTTTTCTTATTCTGGTACTTATATTCACTTAATAGCTGTCCTAGATCTATCCTCTAAGTCTCTAATTTTTTTCACTATTGATTTAAATTTCTTTCTATTTTTCTTTATGTCGTGGGATACTTCCTTTTGTTGAATTTCCAAAATCCACATTTTACTTTTAGCAATGACTATTGTCTTTTCCAAACTGTCTATTGAATTTTTTAAAACCCGCTATTAGGGTTTCTGTGCTCTACTGTTATCATTTTAATGTTTCTCATTTTAGTTTTATTAAAGCTCTCTTCTGTTTCTTCTAGTGTATTACTTGTATGGACTCTCAGCTTTGTCTTCCTTCTTCATTTCTTGTGTCTCCCGAAACAGTTTGTGTTTTTTTTTTTTTTCTTCTCCCTCTCATGCTTAAGTCAAAGAGTATAAAATTTCCTAGCACAAATGCAATTCAGGTTTTGGGGTTCTGATGTATAGTGATTGAGAAGCAGCAAAGATAAAGGAAATTATTTTTGTCTGGTGAAGAATGATTTAACAAGCTGGTACCTCTCTGGAAGAAGTATGTATAGGTAAATATCTCTGATCTCACGAACAAGGTGTGAAGGTAAGGCTGTCCTCAACCATTTAGTGTAGCCACTGTCCAGTAATGCCTATAGCAAACCAGCAGGTACTGACTCCTTC
>RJWJ010012289.1:0-42283 GCA_004363605.1 Indri indri
CGGCCCGAGGCTGACCTGGAGACCCCGCCAGTGCTGTTCATCCCCAACGTGCACTTCTCCAGCCTGCAGCGCCCTGGAGGGGTGAGGGACATGGCAGCGGGGTCGGGGAGAGGCTGAGAGAGGGTCTGGTCCGGGGTGGGGCCTGCCTTAGCACAGATCAGTGGGGAGCCACCCGCCAGTTTCAAACTCAGCCAGTTACGAAATGGAAATGCCTTTATTGAATCCGAGGAGATTAAAACGTGTATATGGCCATGTAACTGCAGTGACCTTTGTGTTGGAAAGAAAAATGTTAATGAGGAAATGGACTTTATAGCCATAGAAATGTTCATGCTTAGGGCACACACGGAGGAGGTTCTGTTCTCTGAGCCCCAGATTTGATTGCAGTCTCACCAAATTACCACGGCACCACTCGTGAGCACTCACTATGCACCAGGCGCTGCTCTGAGTGCTTCCCAGGCATGATCTCCCTTAACCATCCCCACAACCCTCTGGAGCCCATGATATTTTCTCCCTGGATGTGTGGGGTGGAAATAGAGGCACAGAGAAGTTAGGAAACCTCCCGAGACTGCACAGCTAGTGGCAGAGCCAGGGTGTGGCCTGGCGCCCGGCTTCAGAGCCTGCGCCCCTGGCCGCCAGCTGCTCGAGTGGGCCGGACGGAGCCCTTTGCTGCATTGTCTCACTTCTCCGTCGAAGCCGGCCCAGGGCTGGGCTTGTCCCCTTTTCCAGGCAAAGTCCCACAGCAAGTCCGTGGCAGAGTCAGACCCCAGAGTCTGTCTCCCAGTTTGCTTCCGTTTGGAGCAATCTGACCATTTCCTTGATGGCACAGCTTGTGACTGTTTCGGCGGGAACGTTTGCAGAAGCAGACCTTGGTGTACAAGACGTGTTTAGTGTATTGATTTAGGACAACGATGTAGATCATGGAGCTGACAGGAGCAGCCAGTGCTAATGCAGCTCTTGGCCCATGCAGAGCACCTCCTACCGCCCCTCCTCTCCTCTCCGCCCTGGAAGCAGCACCGTGGCCTCTGCTGCACGGGGCCTGTTAACCCTTCTCTCTCAGCTCCTCCCACCCTCAGGCCCCGCCAGGGATGACCACTCAGGGCTGAGGCACAGATCCACAGCTAATCTGTGGGGGAAGAGGAGGGGCCGTCCCTGCACATGGGAGCCTGCGGGTGGGGGAGCCCAGGGCAGCAGCCCCCAGGGAGCCGGGGTTTGAGCCCTGACTCTGCCTCCCTCCAGGTGTGTTACCTGGGGAGGCCCCTCACCTCCCAGGACTGGCGATGACCATACCAGAGCACACAGTGCAGGCCACAGTAGTGTCAGAAAGAGCGCCTCTTCCCTCGCCCCCTTGGCCTCAGCTCTGACACCTGGTCACCAGCTGCAGGACCAGCTGCACTTGCCAGCCCTTCTGGGCGTGCTGGGGCTCAGGCGGGCTCGGGTGGGCCCTGCTGCTCTGCCCACACGGCTTTCCTGCCTCCCGTGTGTTCGCCGAGTCCCTGACTCACCCAGCTCGGGCTGGATGATTCCTCTCCACTCGGGATCTCAGGTCACTTAAGGGGGCTCGTATGAGCAGCATGGGCTAGAAAGGCATCAAAACAACATCCTCTCCCCTCCCCACCAAAGAATGTTCCTCCCAGAAAGCCTCCAGCAGCTGAGGGCTCCTCTCCTCTTCCTGCGTGTGGTGAAAAAACGTTTTTCTCTTCATTGCAGGCTGTCCCCTCAGCAGGACCCAGTGGCTCCAGCAGGTACGGGGAGAAGGAGCGCAGCAGCCGGGGCCGCCCCTCCCTGCCTGTGCCCCCACCACCCCACCGCCCCCAGCCCCCCTGACCCCCTGCGCCCCTAGCCAGGGCCTGGGGCCAGAGGAAGAAGCCACCAGACTCTGCCCCCAGCCCCCAAGCTAGATCCACGCTCCTTTCTCGCTGAAACTGCCTGGGTTTTTATGAGTTTGTTTTATGTGAAAAGTTGGCGAATCTCTGGCGAGACAGCTGCCTGTAAAAGGGGAAAGAAAAAGACTCTGATGGCGCAGATTCGAGAGTGAGGAGGAGCTGGGCTGCAGGACGCGGGGGTTAAGGCCCCCGTCTCCTTCCCCCAACACGGGCCCACCAGTCGCCCCAAGAGGGGCCTAGGAAGGGTCTCGTGTTCTTCCCTCTGCCAGCCATAGCCCTGGTGCCTTAACAGGCCCTTCACCTCTCTGAGCCTCAGCCTACAAACCCCTCAGAGGAGGAAAACAGCCTGGGGAGCGAGAGGCAGCCCCGAGGGACCCTTGTGCATGGGAAGGGCTGTGTGAAGACCGAGTGTCTCACGATGACTTTCTTCCCTATAAACCTCGCATGCTGGTCACGTGGTGCTCTCACACCAAACATGTCACTTCTCACCTCACAGCAGCCCTGGCGAGCACCGGCTGTTGCTCTACTTGATGGACCGGGAAACTGAGGCTCAGAGAAGTGAAGTGCCTTCTAGGCACACAGCTGTTAAGTCACAACGGCAGGACTGGAACCCACGTCTGTCTTCCTCCAAAACCCATAATCCTTCCTCGTCCCGCTGCCTCACACCTGACCAGATTCTCTCTGGAAAGAGCGATGTTGACGGTGATGATGGTCCACATTCACTGTGGCCCTCCCATGTGTCACACGCTGTGCGGAGAGCAGCACGCGCCACCTCCTCAGCCTCACGCAGCTTTATGAACTGTTGATGTCATCGCCTTATAACCTCGTTTCATAGATGGGGTCACTGGCAGGCTAGGGATGCACCCAGGTCACCAGCGAGTGTGTGGCGGGGCTGGGGGCACCCAGGCAGCCCAGCCGCAGACCCACTGCTTCACGCCCGTCCCACTGCTTTGCACGCACCCTCCCCATTTCCAGGGCCCCCAGACTCTGGGAGACCCCTGGGTTCCTCACCGGCCCCTCCCTGCCGTCCCCACAGGCCGTCACTGAAGCGCACCTGCTCGCCCTTCTCTGAGGAGTTTGAGCCGCTGCCCTCCAAGCAGGCCAAGGAGGACGACCTTCAGAGAGGTAGCAGAGCCCACCCCAGCCCCAGCCTCCCGCAGGACTCTCCCAAGGCCTCCCCGGGGAGGGCACAAGGAGCTGCTTTACTCTTTGGAGCTGGGTTTGGGCCAAGACTTGGGGTGGGGGTAACACAGGCACCTGGCTCCCTGGGGAGACAACATGGGCGTGCCGGGCAGCGGGCGCAGGCACCAGGTTCATGGTGCTGCTGGCAAGTCCCCGCTCTTTCTCTAACCGGGCGGGAGAGGGTGGGGTTTCAATGTCTGGCTTTCTAGCCTTGACCCTCTAAATCTGTGACTTCCTGGGGAGGAGGGGACACACCCAAACCTCTGGGGGCTGTAGCTGACCATCAGGAAAGAACCAACTGGAAGCTGAGATCAAGAGCTTCCGGCAGCTGTGCGTCGCACTGCACTTGGCGTTTCCAAATGTCGTCGTTAATTCCCACAACAACTCCATGAAAGAGGCGGCAGAGCCCCCATTTTGCGCATGAGTAAAATGAGGCTCCGTGATGTTAAAATCACTTGTTCAAGGTCACCCACTGGCAGGTAGTAGAGTGCGGGAGTCACACCCCCCAAATCGGCACCATCTAAGAAGGTGTGTGGGGACCTGCCGAGCGGGGGAGTGCCGCCCAGCTGGGTACAGACCTGAGCAGAAATTAATATCCTTACATTCCCCAGCCCCTGAGATGTGCTGGGCACGTTATCCTCCGCGCGCCCCTCAAAGCCGCCCTCTGCTTTTCAGTTCTGTTGTATGTGCGGCGGGAGACCGAGGAAGTGTTTGACGCCCTCATGTTGAAGACCCCGGACCTGAAGGGGCTGAGGAATGCGGTAAGACGCCTCCTGGCCCCTGCCTGCCCCGGCCGACCCCCTCTGCGCTCCCGCTCCTCACCACACAGTCCCGATTTCCCACAGGAAGGAATCTTGGCCCACCGCGCTCAGGGGGCCTGGGGGGCCCTGCTGGTGGGGGTGTGCCTCTGCGATGTTATCTGCCAGCCAGAACCCTGGCTCCACCCTGGGAGTCGCACACACCATAAATCCTCCTTAATCTGATGGCTGCTATCTGACAGGCCAGGGCTTTTTGTTGGCTTTGCAAACCTGTTTCAGTTTTAATGGGAATGAAACCCAAAAGGCTGGGCCCCAGAGACACTCTTTTTCTTTCCCAGGGGGCCTCATTCCTCCTGCTTGTGGTCGGCTGGGGGGCACTGGCTGGGGTGGCTGAAGGCGGTGTCTGGGCAAGGAAACCTTCCCCAACCCCCCAAACCGCCAGAGAGCGGGTGAAACAGCCCAGCCCCGAACAAAACCCACAGCCAGCTTTGCGGCTCAGCTGAAAACTGAGCAAACACAGCCTCCACCAGGGCCAGCTGTGCTCGGAGGCTGAACCACTCAGAAAGGCCAGATGGTGCCAAGATCTCAGGCTGGAGGAGGGAAAATGAATCAAATAATCAGGTTAGCTACCGTTGGCTGAAGACCCACTACGTGCCAGGCGTTTGGCCAGCCATGCTGCACTTGCTGCCTCATCATATTCTAACAGCCCCGAAAAGTGGGCGCCATTAGTCTCTTCTCATTTCCCATGAAACCACCTCCAAGAGGTCAGGTGACTTGCCGAGGTTCCTTGGCTTAAAGTGACAGAGCTGGAATCTCAGCCCAAGCTCTCTCCGTCTGCTGTGCTGTCCTGTCCTCTTTACCTATCATCAGCCCTGCCTGGCATCAGCCCCAGGACATTGGGCCACAAAAGGCCATTAATGTCACTTGAATATAGACCCAGAATCTTTGGGTCAATACATTAAAGGGTCAGCTCCCCATCTGGTACCTGAGCTCTCTCTCTAAAAGCTCTTCCAAGTGGGTACCTGCTCTTGATTTTTATACTCCCAGGGATGGAGAGCTCCCTACCTCATGGGCAGCCCATGCTGTGTTTGCATAATCTGTTCAATTTATGGTTAGAAAGTTCCTGAATTCTTCCTTAGACTGACTTAAGATCTTCTTCCTGGTAGCTTCCAGCCACATCGCCATTAAAATAAATAGTAGTCTAAGAGCTTTCTCTGCCTGGAGGGATCTGTGTCAAGGCGGAGAATAACTATGAAGCTGAACCTGATCCTCTTCCTAAAAGGCCCAGAGAGGACCACGTCCCCCTGAAACCGGTAGCCTGAGGTTCTCTGCGCTTCAGGCAGCCAGTCCTACTGAACACTAACACTTACTGAGCTCTCACCCTGGGA
Source organism: Indri indri (assembly GCA_004363605.1). Classification (NCBI taxonomy): domain Eukaryota; kingdom Metazoa; phylum Chordata; class Mammalia; order Primates; family Indriidae; genus Indri; species Indri indri. The sequence continues at coordinate 5,212 of RJWJ010012289.1, forward strand.
CAGGCACAGGGGCTGAGCCCTTTGCATAATCGTCCCCGTTCATGTGCAGAACCACCCTGTGTGTACAAGCCATTACTATGCCCATTTTACAAATGAGGAAACTGAGGCTCAGAGATGTAAGATGACTTGTTCAAAGTTCTGCACCTCCAGGTGGTACAGCTGGGACCAGACTGGATCCATCTGCCCCAGAGGACACTCCAGGAGCTCTGGGGAGAAACGGGCTGACTCTGGCTGTGGGAGCTCAGGCAGGTCACTCCACAAGCCTCTGAGCTGCCGTCTCCCCATCTGTAGAATAAGCCCCCACATTCTGGGATGTGACTGAGTCAATTAACCTGAGGTCTAGGCCTTGGGTGCGTGGCTTATCTTCGAGCTCAGCATGCTCACCCATCAAATGAGGTTAATAATTCCTGCCTAGAAGGGGGAAACACTCGGGTTACCCTCGTCGTAGCAGGGCAAGAAGCATGCCCGCCGCTCAGTTCCTAAAACAGTAATGACCCCTTACTCGGGTCTCAGTACATGCCAGGAGCTGTCCTAGGTGTTTTACGTGGATCAATTAATTTAATTCTTCCAGCAACCCTGTGAGGTAGGCACAATTACTGTCTCCACATGTGGTTTGCACAAAGCCACCTGGTTGGTAAATGGTGGCACCTTTAGCACTAGAACAATCCACATGTCTGACAATAGGCAGAATATGGGAAATGGTAGATGCTTTTTAGGGTATTTTTCAGCCATGAAAAATGCTGTTTGCCAAGTGTTTGTTGTGATATGGGAAGGCTTATAATATGATGATAAGTTTTAAATGTTACATAAAACTATGTGGAATATAAAAATATCTATACATGTGGCCAAAAGACAGGAAGGCATACCCCCGATGTTAATGCGTTTGTCTTTGGGAGACAGGATTATGGACGACTGCAATTTTCTTCTTCACACTTTTCCATATATGGATATACTTTACTTTTATGATCCGGAAGTAAAAAGTGATGGCATAAAAGACGTGTAAATCCAGTTTGGGCAGCAGGCAGTGAATTCTCTACCCTTCTCTTCCAGATCTCTGAGAAGTATGGGTTCCCTGAAGAGAACATTTACAAAGTCTACAAGAAATGCAAGCGGGGGTAAGTGCCCAGTTCGCCCCCGCCCTTGCTGACCGCTCGGTGCTGAGGAACGTTTGTGCTTGGCCTTCGTGGAGAGGCTGAGGGGGTGTGGAGCTGGATGGAGAGTCCCCGCGTTAGGCCAGGGCCCCCACCTGCAGAGACGTTGCTCACTACTGGGACGGTTGGTGGGAGAGGTGGAGGGTCTTTATACACGACCTCCTGGGGTGGAGGGGGAAGTGCAGGGTCACGTGTCAGGAGACCCAGGTTCAAGTCCCAAGGCCCCTGGAAACCCAAGCCGTTCGATTATGATGATAATGATTATAGTGGCTACCGTCCACTTGCCCACTTACCATGCTTCGATACTGGGCTAAGGATATCCCGCTGAACCCCCACGGCCGCACTGAGAGGTAGATACCACTGCACATGTTTTGCAGGTAAGGGCACTGAGGCTCAGAGGGGATAAGGAGCGCTCAGGGCAGGAGGAGCGGGGCAGAGGCACAGGCAGAAAGGCCCAGCAAGGTTGCTGCTGGCAGAGTTGGCGGCAGGAGGGGCGCGGCTGGCGATGAGTCTGGAAAGGGAGTTGAGATTGGGAGTTGTTTGGGGGAGCCCTGTTGGGGAGGCACCTCGGGCCTCCTCCACCTTCAGGCTAGACGGGGCCAGAAGGAGTGAAGCCACGCCCTGCCTGGCCGCCCACCACGGGCTCCTGGGGACCACAGCACCTTGGCCTCTGCTAGGAGCAAACGGCTGGGAGACGGGGAGGGTGCCATGGTCACTGCCCTGCAGGCTTCAGTCCCCCGGTCAGAGCCAGTGAGCTGGGCCTCTGCAGCCCTCCGTGACTAGGTCACTAGGCCCCAGCCTGGCAGGGGGCCCCTAAGCAGTGAGTTGTCACTGCTGTTCCCAGCTCAGAGGACCTGGGACAAGACCCAGGAAGTGTGCTCCTGGCACCTCTGCCCATGGCTCAGGTCAGATCCTCCTGCTCTGGACAGCCAATCTCCACCTACGCTTGCTAGTAGCCCCTGCAAGGTGCCCGGCCACCTGCCCCACGGCCACGGTCTGGGTTTTCCTTTTTAGAAGACTGCAGAGCGAGGCAGGTTTCATCCTCAAGCTGTGGCCCCACGTGATCACAGACCCAGCCCTTTCTCCCTCCTCCTCGGTTCCCACCCAGCCTCCCATAGAAGGTTGGGGGTGGGGGAGGTGCCCGTCGCTGTAGCTCCTGGGAAGGGATCCATTTGGTTTTAGTTGTAGACACGTCTAGAGTTTTCTGTGTGTCTTTTTTTCCAAGTTTCGGTTTCAAACTGGGGCTCACATGCTCTCTGGAGCGGAATCCACATCATGGCCAAGGGCAGGCTCTGCTCTGCCCAGACAAGCCCAGCCCCGCCCCCTCCGTGCCAGTGCCCACGCCCCCGGCTCTGCGTGGCAGGCCTCCCGGACAAGTCCTACCCCAGGCTGGGCTGAGAGGCCGAGAAGTGCCTTCGGATATGATCAGGGTGAGGGTTGGGGGCGGAGTTCCTTACAAGGATGTCCTCCCACCCCAGCCCCACTGGCTGAGTGGCAAGAGGCTTTCCCTTAAGCCCCAGCTAGCTATTTAAGTCATAATTATAATGCCTTCTATTTACGGAGCACTTCCCACATGCCAGGCCCTGGGCTCAATTTCTCCCAGGCATCATCTTACTGGTCCTGTGAGCTGAGTGTCACATCTCTGTTCCTACAGATAAGGAAGCCGAGGTCCCAAGTAGTTACAAGGTCATGAGTTAGTAGCTGGCAGAAGGCGGCCTCTGTGCACATCCGCTACTTTATCTCGCTCCCTGCTTGTCCCTTGACCGCTAAGCAGTGTGCAAATAAAGGCTGCAGCCAGGCCCGCCACTTTATTTGCCCAGTGCCATGGCCCAGGGCATCGCTCACTGGCCCACACCCCACACACCCCCACGGCCGTGGAAACATCACTCCAGGGTTGTCTGAACAAGAATATTCCCCCAAATACCTCTTGGGAGAGGACAGGCCAGTCCTCATGTGAGGAGCAGGACATTCTAACCAGCACCTGAGTTTATTTTCACAAAACCCTCCTGAAAGTCCTCTGGACAGCGGTAGATACAAGCAGCTTTACAAGCACACCGAGTGCTTGAAAGATTAACAAATACCTTGTTGTTGCTGGCAGCTGGCCAGAGGCTTGGTGCAACCCAGGACAGAGGGTAGCTAGAAGTGGGGAAGTAATAGTGGTTCCTGACAAGCTTCTGCCTCTCAGAGCCCAGTTGTCGTTGACCTCCGAGGGGAGGGCTCTGTGGGCCTGTCCGGGATCCCTTGTGTGCAGGTGTGACCTCGGGCCACTGGGAGCCCCGCTGGGGAGTGGCAGGGTCCACCTTTCAAGTTGGTGCACATAAGACATGTTCACAGTGCCTGGCACCTCAGAGCACCCAGTGGATGCCACCGTAGGACACATTGACAAAGCACCCACCCCTCTCCCCTGTCCTGGTCTCCTCTGGTCTGTTCCCTTCCTCCAGCCCCCAGACAAAGATCTCTCTGGGAAATGAAGGAGCTCCAGACGGGACCCGAGGAAGGGGGCTCCTATAATCAAACATGGGCAGTCAGCACCCAGGCCTCTGGGAGCCTGAACCTGGACCTTCCCTGAAAGCAGCTGCTGCTTGGCCGATGCCGGCAGAGACCGCGGGACGCAGGCCGTGGGCGTCGGGCTCGGCGCTGTCTCCACTGCCTCCCTCGTGGGGTCTTCATGAAAGCAGACCCCTGCCTGCCACTGCCGCCCCACTTGAAATAATCTCGCCCTGCCTGAGCTGTCCCCCAGCCCTGTATTTTGCCTGCCTTATATTTGCCACTTCCTAACTTGTATTTATAGGGCTTTTTTTTTCCTTATAAAAAATGATACAATGGAAAGAGGCAAAGGTCTAGATTCAAATCCCAGCTCTGCCATCTATTAACTGTGTGACCTTGGGCAAGTGACTTTGCTTCTTTGAACCTCAGCTTCCCCATCTATGAACAGGAGTAATGTGGTTGTAAGGATGCATTCTCCCAGTCCCTACTAGATTCTAAACTCCTGGAGGACAGGATCGGGTCTAATTCATCTCTATGTGGTCCTTGTTTTTGGAGCAAGGCCCTGCACAGGGAAAGGCCTCAGCAGATGCTGGGGGATCAATGGGGGGATGGAGGACAGGTGGACAGATGGGTGGTGCATGGGTGGGTAGATGGGTGTGTGGGCGAGTGGGTACACTCAACTCCATCAAAGCTCAGAAGACTTAGCAGAGAAGGGGCAAAGGGGAAGCTGATGTGATCAGCTCAGGTCATGGCTCGGTGGGTCCTTCATCAGGAGCAGCTCTTACAGGGGTGCCCTTTGGCATAAACTATGCTTTGACCCCCTGCCAGGGACCATAGCCATGGAGGTTCTGTCTCTCCCAGGTTGGCCCAGGTCCTTGTCTAGGGAGTGTGGGGAGAGAGAGGGCCAAGCCCCTCACGCCTATCGTACAATCCCCCTGAGATATTAGCTTCATGGGGATGTTGCTGAGAGGAGACTTGTGTGACACCTGCCTCTGGCTCAGGCAGGCACACCTGAGTGACACATCCTAGCCTCTTGTTGAACCTAAACCACTACACCTCCTGGACTTGAACTTACACTCCATGTCTGAGACCTCAATGGGGGGGACTAAGGCAGCGCTTCGTCTACTGCAGATCTATGTATCAGTTGCTCAGAAGTGTCCGCGCTCAGGAGAGAGGCAGTTGGCGTCGTAGCTGTGGTGTGGTAGCCAGCAGGCCTGGGCTTGGCCACTAGGCATTGCGCCCTCCCCTGTAAAGGGGCACTATGGATACCCACCTTGCAGGGTTGTTTTGAGGATCAGAGGATCCGTTTATGATGTGCCTGAAACGTTGCAGGCACCCCCTTGATTTAACCCTTACTATCATCCTCGTGAAAGCAAGGGGGCCTGCCGGGTTCCAGCTGCGTCTCCTCTTCTCTTCCAGAATCTTAGTCAACATGGACAACAACATCATTCAGCATTACAGCAACCACGTCGCCTTCCTCCTGGACATGGGGGAGATGGACGGCAAGATTCAGATCATCCTTAAGGAGCTGTAAGGCCCAAGCATCCGACCCACGGCCCCTTGGTATGGGCTCCCTGCAGGGCCCAGCTGGGAAGTGGCCCCACACCACACACAACCTGTCCACATGCCTCAGTGCTGTTACTTGAACGCCTTTCCCAGGGGAAGAGGCCTTTGAGTCACAAACCCACAGATCTCAGGCCGAGGAAGAGACCTCGGAGGTCTCCTGATCTGAACCCCCACGGATGCTTGAATCTGCTCCTCAACTTCCTGCCAGTGCCTGCCCCTGTGAGACAGTGTCATCCTGGTTTCCTCCTCAAAAGACCCTTTTCTGCAGTGGCTTTCCCGCAGGCTGCTGTTCAGACGGCGGAGGCAGACCCTCCTTCCCACGTGCAACGCCAGCTGACTGGACTCTGGTCCGGCCCCCACTCTCCATCTTCCATCGACTTCAGACCAGAGATTTCTCACCTTTGGTCAGTTAACGTGAAAACTCTTGATTTTTCAGTGCAAGTGACTTCTGAAAGAAACTGTAGTGGAAACAGCCTCTTTTTCACAGACTTCCTCAATGCACGATGTAAATAACAGAGCTGATTGGAGCAAATGACTGCTGTGTAGACTGCCGCCTTGCCACTCACTGTTGTACACATTTCTTATTTACAATTTTCATTTATGTTATATATATATAAATATGTATTGTATATATATGCAACATTTTATATTTTTCATGGATACATTTTTATCATTTCAAAAAATGTGTATTTCACATTTCTTGGACTATTTTTTTTTAGCTGTTATTCAATTATGCATTTTGTATACTCATATGGTATTCAGCAGTAAAAGTCTACCCGTGTATTACTTCACATGCTGCACACGTGCCTTTCCTGCGAAGCTTCTGGGAAGAGGGGATGCGTGAGGCCTCTGCTCGTTCTCTCTCCGCCACAGCTCTGTGCTGGGCGCGGGTTGCCCTGGACTTGAAGGTGACGGAGGAGCAGAGCACTGTGGAACAGAGGTGCCGCTCTGGCAGGTAGCAGAGTCCCGATGCCCAGATCTTTGAATGTCATGACCCCAGGTTCATTGACTCTGGAGATGGAGTCCTGGGAAGGGCCCAGAATGGGCTTGCTGAGGGCCTCACGCTGGGGCCAGCAGGCAGAGCCCCGGGCTGGGAGCCATGTGACCTGAGCCTCATGAGCTCCGCCCCTGCTCTCTAGGCTAAGTCACTTTCTCTGGAGCCAGCTCCACCAGCTCACAAAAGCACAGCGGGCCAGGCGCTGTGGCTCATGCCTATAATTCCAGCACTCCGGGAGGCCAGGGCTGATGAATCGTTCAAGCTCAGGAGTTTGAGACCAGCCTGAGCAAGAGCAAGACCCCATCTCTACTAAAAAAAATAGAAATTAGCTGGACAACTAAAAATATATATAGAAAAAATTAGCTGGACATGGTGGCGCATGCCTGTAGTCCCAGCTACTCGGGAGGCTGAGGCAGGAGGATCGCTTGAGCCCAGGAGTTTGAGGTTGCTGTGAGCTAGGCTGACACCAACAGAGAGAGACTCTGTCTCAACAAAGAAAAAAAAAAGCACTTGCGCGCATCTCTTCCCAGCTCTGCAGCCAGTGACGTCATGTTGGCATGCTGAAATCAGCCGTGACAGCAATCAGAAATTGACAGATGCTACAAATCAAGGCCTTTATTTCCCCTAGAGAACGAATCAAAATCAGCGCTTTCTTTCTTTTTCTTTTTTCTTTTCTTGAGGACCGATTTACCAACACACTGCTACCTCTAGTCCTCAGCTTTGGCTACAAAGTGCAGGACGTGGTCTATATTGGTTGGTTGTAACTATCACCTTAGAGCCTCAGGGTTCACTGGTGGGTCTCAAAGGCCACCACGATGTTGGGAAGGGGAGAGCTGGCAGGCCCCCAAGTGTCCTCCCTGACATCAATCAGCAGCTCTGATTTTCTCCACTTAAATATCGGGGTTTCTTGTGAACCTTTGTCTGAACAAAACTTTTTTAAAAAGTTTGAAAACCATGGATGCCCCTAAGAACCTCCCAACTCCGACAGAATCTGTGGCCCTAATTCTCGAGCTCCTGCCTAGAGTCAGGACTCGAATTGGGGTCAGGCGGGAGAGTCACTAGCCTCAGGCACAAAAATTAAGGGGTGCCAAAGAGCTCCGTAATCAAGATAAATAATAGTTCAATGCAATATTTTTTTATTAAGGCAAAAAATCCACAATGAATAAAATATCAAAAATTTAAAGACAAGATCAGTATTGCTGATGTTTCCCTTTGCCTCAGGCTCCAACATGGCTTGTCTGGCGCTGTTGGAGGGACCCCTCGGAGCATCCAGAGTTGCTCTGCCCAGCCCAGGCCTCACTGCTGCTGTGACACCACCCTCCATGTCAGAGCGAGGTGGTGCGCCAAGGTGAAACGTCAGAGCAACAGCACAGCCCAGGCCCCCAGCAGGTGCTCAGCATGTGTTAATCCCGCCTCCTGCGCTTCCTGCCCAGCTTCTCTCCTGGAGCCAGCTGGGAAGCTGGAAGTTGCGCTTCTCAGCCTTGACTGCCCATTGGAACCGCCCAGGCAGCTTCCATCCTTCTGCCCCACCTTCCCCGCCCACTCGCAAACCCCAGGCTGGTCTCGAACTCCTGGCCTCAAGCAGTCCTCCTGCCTCTGCCTCCCGGAGTGCTGGGATTACAAGGCGGGAGCCACCACGTCCAGCCAGAGAAAGGTGGGTATGGGTACTTTTTAAAGTCCCCCCGGGTGATTACGATATGCAGTCAAGGCTCTAAGGAGGCCACAATTGTACAAGCCTTGAAGCCTCCGTACCCTCTCAGTGTCCGACTGCACGGTGCACGTGAGGACTTGCAGGAGTCAGGGAGGCTCCTGCCCTGCACATCTGCACAGCACAGCGTCCAGCAAAGCCACATTTATCGCCCCCTCCACCACCACATAAAGAGACAAGGGCTGTGATGCCTAGAAAAGCCACATGGACCCCAAGGAGAGCCCCACGAGCCTTGAGGTAACTCAGCCTAGCCCTTAGAGAAAGTCAGGGAGAAAAGGGCAGCTCCTGAGCCTGGCAGCTGCCATCCAAGATTACCTTTCACTCCAAAGAGTGAGAAGGCGAAAGGAGTAAAGGTAAGTAAAGGCCTTTCCAAACAGGTGGTGGCTTTAGAAAGGCGGCTGTTGGCTGGTGGAGAGAGCATCACCTGCCCGCAGGGAGCTTTCACCAAGCAGACATACGGCTAATGAGTGAGGTCAGAAAGGGATAGATGAGGAAGGCAGGAGGGAGGGAATGAATGAATGAGTGAATCAGAGAGGAGGAGAGGAGGGAATGAATAAATCAGTGAATCAGGGAAGGAGGGGAGGGAGGGAAGGAAAAATTAGTGAAGAAGCAGATGGATGAACAACTGGACGACCAGATGAGGAGCTGAACATTCAGAGCATCGATGAGACCCTCACTACTCTAAGCGTGGCCCATGGACCAGTGGCGTCGGCATCCCCTGGGAGCATGTTACAAATACAGAATCTCAGGCCCCTCCCCCACCTACTGATCTGCGTTTTAATAAGATACCCAAGTGAGTTGCATGCACATGAAAATTTGGGAAGTACTTTATTAAATTATCAGTGTATCCTAACCCTAGCTAGTTATACTACGATCACGCCAAGAACTTTAATAAAGATAGCAATGCCTGGACCCTACCTCGGATCAATTAAATCAGAGCTCTGGGGGTGGGGCCTCAGCATGCTATCTCCCTAACATGACCTGAGGTTGAGAACCCCTGGGCTGGACAGAGCTGTGAGCAGCCTGTGACATCTTAAGAATGGCTGGGTACAATCAAGGCAGACTACCTGGGCTCAGGGCCTTAGCCCAGCCGTGTCGTCCACACAGTGTGGACCTGACTGGCCGAGAGCAGCCCTGCTCTGCTCTCCCAGATCCCTTTCTTGACCCCACCTGGACGGGGCTGCTTCTGAGACAGTCTTTGCTTGGCGAAGCCTGTCGCTGTCGTCTGATGCATTAGCATGAGCCCCTGCCCAGAGTGACCCCAGGGCCAACTGCTTCCAGCCCAGTGGCCGTTAAGTCACTAAGAGGACTCAGGGTCAGAGGGACCTAAACACCAAGGCCTCAGGATCTGGCCCCATAGTCAAGAATCTGGGCCCAAACAAAGGTACAGCTTTAAGGTCAGCCTTGAAGGATCTTCCAGAACTTCTAGCACTGAGATGGACAACTGATGGCCTGCAAAAGAATTTCCTTTTGCCCAAACAAAAATTTTAAATGGAAATATAGTTGTCAACATCTAAAATCAAGAGCTTTCATGTTTTAAAGATTTTCCAGATTCTACTGACAAATCTGCATATCTGGCAACAAGGAGCCAGGGCCGTGCTGGAAGCCCCTGGCCGCAGCCGGCAGCAGCCACAGTCCGGAGTCCACATCCCCGCCTGACCTGTTTTGCTCAGTGCACTGCCCGCCCAGCTCCTGGAAGCCTTTGACCTTACAGGCCCTGAATTCCAACCAGCCCTTCCTTTCGAGGAGACGCTAAGGACCCTGCAGACAGAAGCATGAGCTGCCTCTGCCTTCGAGTCCAGAACTCTGCATAGTGTTCCAGGCAGACTCTCGTTCCAACGCCACCAGGCCCTTGCAGGAATCCGAAGTTCACAAAAAGGCCAGCTTTTGTGAGAAGCAAGAATGCGGTTTAATTGGATATGTAATGCCACCTTCTCCTTCCCACCTGTCCTCCCCAAGGGAGAGCCAATCAGTGGCCAGTCCCAGGGGAAAGCCTGGGATGTGACCCCAGGAGAAGTAAAGGGGAGAATCCAGGGGAGGGGAGAAGCACAGACAACATCACCATTTGGGGAAGCTGGGGTGTGGGGGGGAGGGGATGAGGACGGAGGGGGACCAGGAGGTCGGAGGTCAGTTCTATTCCTTCTTGGTTCTTCGGGAATCTCTTCCTCTTGCTGAAAGTAAAGGATTTGGCTGGCCAGAAAAGATGCTTTAAAGATTGTGTCACACTTGGTCAGTAAGTCTTTTTCTGACACTGGGGCAGGAGGTCAGGGAGGGATGGAGGCCAGGCTGGGAAGGGGAAAGGTTGGGGAAAGTGCGAGCCTGCAGGGGCGGGGCACAGCGGGGCCTCCCTGCTCCTTTTCCAGGGCTCTGGCTCTAGCAGGATCCTGTTCGCAGGTGCTGCCCAACGCCAGGCCAGTAAACTGACGTGACCCCCCTCTCCAGAGGCAGGTAATGAGTGTAAAGTGACCATGGTGACTGGCTTCCATGTTCTTCCTGACGGTGAGACATCGAGACTTAGCAGGGGACGAGAGGCCCAGGCAACCCCTTTGTGTCTCTGTCACAGGTGCCTCCGAGCTGTCCTGGCTCCTGGAACTCAAGGAGGCATCTGGAAGTCGGGGCCAGAGGGATGGGACGTGCCCGGGCCCTTGCCTGTGCTGTCCCCTTGTGTCTGCGGAGGGGAGTTGTGCCAGAAGCCAGGATGGGAGCCCGGGGGCTCTGTCCTCTCCTCCTTTCTGCTCAGGAAACGGCTGCAGTCGGGGGTGGGGGGCCATCTGCAGGGGAAGCTCCGACAAGCGCAGCGGCAGCAGCAGCTCCAAGGCCAGGTGGGGGTGTGGCACAGCCGCCCCAGCCATCAGCTCTCACAGGCAGGTACACATTCTCCTAAGGAACCTCCCGAGGAAGCCGCGTGGGGTGGGCTGGTGGCCCGGGTTGCCCCTGAGCTTGTGTGACATCACTACAACACTGGGATCCACTTGCTGTCCTCGTTGTAGAGGAAGGACTGCTTTCCTGGGAACTCTGGCTTGTACGTGGCTGTGAGGAGAGAGAGACAGCATTAAGGGAGGAGAGGGCTTTGAAGCCGCAGGCACTCTCCCTCAGAGTGGGAAAGGCCAGGGCGGCCCTGTTCCAGCTGCTGTGTTTACTTGTGGTAGAGAGACAAAGGGACTGGTTCAAGGCTATGCAGCTCTTAACTGGCTGAGGCAGGACTCGAACTCTGGCTTCCGGCCTCTAACTCCTTTTAACTTCTTGTTAAAGAAGAGACCCCCCACCGGAGCGAGCAAGTCCCTCAGGACACTAGCTCGCAGGTAGACCCCAGATGTAACAGGGATCCCTACTCAGGAGCCAGAGCCCCAAGTGACCAGAAACCCTCACGTTGACACCGACCTGGTTCGCGAGGGTCCTGCGCACGTCCTCTCTGTCCAGGTGCTCAGGAAGCTGCCAGGGGGAGCCCCGGGCAGTCCAGGTATATCTGTGCCCACTGGAAGCCGAGGAGGCAGACGCCTGCATGGAGATGTGCCCGGAGGCCCCCCAAGGAAGCCCATGTTGGGGTGGGGGATCAGAGCAGCAGGAACTGCCAGGTGCCTGGCCCCCATGTGCGGCATAGAGAAGGCACTCAGACAAAGCTCTCAGAGGATGGGAACAAACAGGGTTGGTCTAGGATCCCCACCTGTCCCTGGGCCTCCTGGAGCTCACCATAGTATGGAGAGTTTGCATCTTTGCTGTTTGAGTTCTCCTGGAATGGCCAGATGACCCCAGGTCAACCTCTGCAGTTTGCTGGTTCGAATAGCATATATTCGCAAGGCCCGGGCCATGAGAATGACTTTCTCCCTGTGCAGTCTACCTTACATGAGTCTCACCTGTGAGCGTGGAGGGGCAGGTGTCTCCCTACCAGACTGCAGCCTCTGGGGGCAAGCACAGGGCCCAAGTCATCTCTGCTTCCCAGGGCGGGAGCATCGCCACCGGAAGGTGGAGTGTAACCAAATCGGTGTCCCTCATAGCTCTGCCTTCTTCCTCCCATGCCACCTGCCACACCTGTCAGTCCCCAATGCCACCAGCTCTGGCCACTGTCAGGGAGTGGTAATAACTAAAGTGCTCTATAGAGAGCTACAAATAGGCCAGGAAGCACAGAGACCCCCCACCGGAGCGAGCAAGTCCCTCAGGACACTAGCTCGCAGGTAGACCCCAGATGTAACAGGGATCCCTACTCAGGCTCCCCTGTATGAAGGGAGCGGAGCTGGATGGCTTAGAAGAGCCACTCCGTCCGGCAGTCCCTGGTCTGTCTCACAGTGAACAAGGCACCTGGCACTCTGCCTGTCACTGAGTCACTGTGGGTCTGGGGCCAACCCGCTTTCTGGGCCGTCCCCGTCTGTAAAATGACTCGACCACACTAGGCCAGTGGTTTAAATAGTTTTAAGAGCGAGAACTTTTCTGACAATCTGACAAAGGCTGTGACTACGGCCCCTTGTCCTGTAATGGCTCCCTGCTCCGAGTCTGCATGCAACCGCAGAGTCACAGTCCCGAGAGCCCATCTTTGAGCCTCCTGGGTGTTCATGGTCCTCAGTTATGAATCCCCGGCCTGGATCATCTCTAAGGGCCCTTTTACCTTAAAAAACAAAACATTTTTATACTCTGAAAATGTGAGCTGATAACTCTTCTAAATCTACTCTCAGCCCTGTAAACTGTTTGGCAAACAGCCCATAAATCAGTGGCATTTGATGGCCCAGGAATGACAAACAATTCCAGATTTGGTTTTTACAATCATTTAAAACAATCCTCTGACCTGGGCCAGGCAGGCCTGGCTGGGATGGCGCCGCTGCCCACCGGCTGGTGTTGGACACAAACGACGCACTGGAGATGAAATGCTTGGGGGGGCCCTCGTAGTCCACGATCTCATACTGCCCAGGGCCCGGGAGAGGCGGCTTTGGGGGCAGAGACAATGGCTGGGCAGAGAAGTTCAGGATGGGGTTTTTCCTTCAGAAAAGACAAAATGGGAAGATGTCACTAAAGCAGTCTATTAGGGAAAGGCCAGTTTTTAGAAAGAGCCGAGGCCTGCACAGAACTGAGCTGTCTGCAAGAGGACTGGACACAGCAACAGGAGGCCTGGGCAAAGCCCTAGCTCCACTGCCAGTGAGCTGGGGGGCCCTGGGCCTCAGTTTCCTCATCTGCACATGGCAATCATAATAGTACTGACCTTGCAGGCCTGTTGTAGGGTTGAGATGATGCACCTAAAACACGGTACTCAGGACAGGGCCCAGCACACAGTGAGCGCTCAGTGTGCGTTGTCGTAGATGCTGTTGTGAGCTAATCAGGAATGGCAGGCTGCATTTATCTCATGTGCCAACTCTGATCACTGGTAGTGCCTGGCTGGACCTCTGTGAAAAGAACTGAGGCCTCACAAGGGCGCCATGGGAAGAGGCCTTGGTGATCCACTTGCCATGCCTGCCACGGCCAGGGGTAAGGAACAGGCGTCCACATTCCAGGGATTTGCTAGCCCAAGACTAGCGGGTCTCTGGAGGCCATTCCAGCATTGACTTTCCAGAATCCTACTAAGTGCCCTCCTGGCAAGGCAGGGCAGGAGTGGAGGAGCCCTGGGTTGCACATCAAGATCCCTCTGCATCAGACTTTCCACTTATGTTGTAATTGTTTGTTTTCAGGTCTGTCTGCCGCCCTCTTCAGGAAAGGGAGTCTATTTTTTTATCTCTGGTATTGAGAGATTAAATGAAAGAGAAATGGAACTTGTACTCAAGTCCCAGTTCTGTCACCTCAGTTTCCCCATCTGTAAAATGAGGGAGTTGGACAAGATGGCCTCTAAGGTCCCTTCCAGCTGTGACCTTTCATCAGGCCTTGATTCGAAGTTCCCTGGGTTGCCAGGGAGTTCTGGGGTCGTTACAGGAGCCACGCTGCTCTCCTGACCACACCACAGAAGGGCTGCCTCCTTCTGCCTCTCACTCGAGGCTTCTTCCAAGGCCTCTCACCAGAAGGGAAGGGAAGGTTCTCAGCACTGAACAGCCAAGGGAGCCTTCCCCCACCTGGAAGCCGGCCCATCCACACGGACGGAGGGACCTGATTCCTGGCCACCGGGATGCTGCTGCCCTTTGGCCGACACCTTCTTAAACCCAGATAGCTCAAAGGGACCCAGGGATGTTTTAATCAACTGCCTTAGCTTGCTAAAGAAGTTGGTGTTCAGAGAGACAAAGTAACTCATCAAAGTCACAGGGCAAGTTCATGGGAACGCGGCATAGCACTCAAGTCTCTGGTGCCTAGCAGTCTGGAGGAAGCCCCACGGCAGAGGGGCCAGGGTTTGAGAGTCATACATCTGAGTCTGAATTCCGGTCATACCACTTACTTGCTGTGAGGCCTCTGACAAGCCCCCCGACCTCTCTGTGCCTCAGCGTCAATGTATATAGCAAGGAACAATGACACCCGCTCTCTACAAGAGAGTTATGATGAATAGAGTAAAGCACCCAGCATAGCCCCAGCACACAGCAGGTGTGCGGTCAAAGTAGTTATTATTCTTACAGTGATCCCTGCAGCACCACCATGTACTGCTTGGTGGCACAAGAGCAACTGAGCCTCAGGAAAGACAGATTTAGGGGCCCACTCACACCAGAGTCACCCTGAGGCAGGGGACACTCCCATTGTCAGGAGGACGTTGAAAGGCATCGTAAATCTGCTGGAGACTCACATCTTGTGATGGAGCCGCAGCTGGATGCTTGCATTTAGAACAAAGGCACCCACAGGAAAGGGGGAACGCTTCTCCCGTCCAGTCTGCATGGAAGAACTGGTTACGGTGTGTGATCAGCAGCCTCTCCCCTTGTAAATGTAATGAAAGCTGGCTTCTCCTTGTTCTGGCTTGTGGCTCCCCCTTCAAAACACCCCTAGACATTTGATGAGTGTGTGGCTGGCATCATAAACAGACAGGCTTGATTCCTGGAAATCAGAGCTGGAATAAGCCAACCATGTATGAGGTTACCCTGTCATTGGTCTGGGCCACCCCAAGCCCACGATTGCCACCCTACTCTTTGAGAAGACCATGAGGCATCTGCTTTCCTAGCCAGGGACTGCCTGCAGGAGGCGGGTGCACACTGAGTTAACGTCTCACCAATGTTCTCACGAGAATGAGTTAGAGAGGTCCCTCACCCTCCACGCCCTCGATGCGCCCAGGAGAGGCTTGGGACCTTCAGCCCAGCTCTGTGGATCTTTAGTGAGCACCAGCCACGTGTGCGGCTCTGTGCCGGGCATGCTTGGGAATCCAGAGTGTTCTGTGCTAAGATACAGACCTGACTGCCCTTGAGGGCTTGACAGTCTACTGCTGGCCACAATCATGACTGGTGACAATTTAAGGCTTTGCACTCAGAGCTGGGTTTGAATCTCTACTTCCCCACTTACCAGGTGTATGTCCTTAGAAAAGGCTCTTAACCTCCCTAGGCCTCAGATTCTTCATCTGTAAAATGGTGGATAAAAATACCTGCCACTCAGGACTGCTAGGAGGTTAACTAGTGCTTCACTTGTAATATTTTTTTCAACATGAAATCTGTTAGAATAGGTAAAAATTCTGTGCACTGAGGGCACAGAAAGAGACAGGCAGACAGATAGATAAATTCCAACTGGGTGAGTCCAGAAATCTAGCCTAGAAGACAGAACATTTACCCTGAAATGTAAGTGGAAAATCTTCAGGTGCACAAAGTAGGGAAGGGCATTTCCACCAGAGGGAACAGCAGGGGCAAAAGCATGGAAGCGGGAAGAGCTGCAGCCTCCAGGGCAGGAATTAGGACACATGGAGACAGAGGCTGAGCCACCTAGACTGCCTGCAAGCCTCCACCCGCCCCTGATTTCTGGGTCGTTCGCTTCGTTCCGACCACCCACCTTACAGACCCTGATGAGGAGTTGAAGGCAAAGCTCCATTGTGGCCTCTCAGTCCAGCCTCCTCTCCTCTGCGCCCCTGCTCCCATTTTACCTTCCAGAAACACCAACACTGTTCAGCAACTCCATGCCTTTGCCCGTGCTGTTCCCTAGATCAGGAAAACTGACTTTCCCTACAAACCCTGATTCATGCTTCACATTCCCACCTGCTTCAGGGAAACTTCTCTCCCCACCCACACCCCCACCCTGCCACCCCCCACCTGACTGCCTTGTGTGTTCCCGCCACCTGGCTCGAGAGGGGAGCATGGGTTTGGGAGGCCAATGGCCCTGGATTCCAACCGCAGCTCCGCCACCTCTGCCAGTCTGCACTTCACTGCAAACTACCCAGGGCCGGGGGAGTTGGAAGGACGGCACCAGACGGTCTCTGGGAGCTCTTAGCTCAGCGTGTCTGGCCCCTCGTACACTCTGGCTGTTCTTCTTTTCTCTGCACTTAACACGTTAGATTTTCCATGGTTTTTACTTGCCTGGCTCTTTAAGGGAGGGGACTGTGTTTTATTCAGCTTTGAGGCCCCCAGCTCTATTCCAGGGACATTTGCTTAACCGTAGAGAAAAGCAGAGTTGTTGAAGCAAGAAAGGGAGCCCAGGCGTCTGAGGCCCACCTGACAGTTTGTCCTCACCCAGGGCCGGTCCCTCCGTGTAGAGGTGGGGCTGGCAAATCACAAGTGTCAGGCCAGATCAAACCCAGGGCAGCCCACGGTGCATTGTGACCGGGCCTTTTATGAGCCTCATTGCTCAGTTATAAAAACCAACCTGGTCCTGCCCCATGGAAAGAAAACATCTATCAAAGGCTCTCAGTTGGCCACAACTGGATTAAGTGTGTTTGCAGCTTCCAACATGAGCTGCTTGCAAATCGCCCAAGAATAATGAATGTCTCAGAGGACTCAGCAGGTCACCTGGGGAAGGCATCCGAGACCCTTGGGACACTCCCAGCACAGATTCACTCTGCCTCAGGGATTCCCAGGGTCGGGAGGGATAAAGGGGCAATTTTTCTCATCATTAAAGGGCAGGCGATTGCCTCTGGGGTGGAATGCAGTATCTATTTAACAGGGTAGCGGTGACAGATTACAGCCGCTTGGGAAGAAGCATCCCATATCTAATTGAAAATCCCAGGGGAACCTAAGGTGGGTTCAGCGTAATTACCCAAATTGGAGTGGGGCCAACAGGGCTTGATTCTTCAGCTCTGGCTGTGACAGGACAGCATGTCTGTGCAAATCCAGTGGCTTAGAAACTCCAGGAAGTAGACCAAGGGTTAGGAAGATGTCTCTGGGTGCTCCACCTCCTTGCTGGTGAGCCTGCGTTGGAAGGCAGCACTAGGAGGAACTATTTTGAACTCCAAAAACCCTTCTCCTGACTCACCCTAATTCATTGAGTCACTGCAGTGACGAATATTGAAGACCTCAAGAAGTGAAACTTTGGCTGACACTTCACTTCGCTTCTAAAGACACCCTAGAAGCTGATAAATCCTCTTACCTTTTGAGTCAGCAAGGTGGCCGTAGCAAAGGAACACCCTGTGACGTGTTCTGCAGCTGAGGAGTTCAGAAATGCCGGTGCTAACGCCCGGCCTGCCCTGCCGCAGCCGCCCTGCGGGGCACTCCGGAAACATCGGTGAGCACAGAGGACCGGCTCACAGGCTTTGATAAGAATACAGGTTACCAGGGAGTTCTGTGGGTTACCTTCTCTTGTCCTTGCAAACATAGTATGAGGTGTTCTCATCCCAGTTCACCAAGGATGAATCCGAATTTCAGTTAAAGGCCCTCCCTTCCCCCGGGTTCCACAGTGGCCTGACTTCGGAGCCTGTGTAACCCACCACGCACGCTGCCTCTGTGGCCTCTCCAGGAGATGCGACGAGTGCGTTCCCTGACCCACTGGTGGCCTCGTGAGCACTTTGGTCACATCACCCATCCTTCTCACCTCTGGGCTTCACGCGTTTTGGTCAGTAACACAGGACTAACAACTCCAGGGAGAATTCGCACCTGCCCTGATTCTTCCCGTGTCCTAAGCAGAGCCAGAATACTATCTGTGTAAGCTGTAACCCTACCCAGGAACGGGGAGCCAAGCGATTCCAACCCAAGACACGTGAGGGCAGGTCTCGCATGGTGCGGCACGTGTGCGAAGCCTGGTGGCTCTGGCTGCGTGTGTTTTCAAAAGAGACAGGCAGTGACGAGGCTCAGATTCTCCATCACTGTTCCACGTAGCCCTGAATCGCTAAAGAGGACTAGGTCTGCTGTGGACAAAGTCTCGTGACAGTTACATGTAGACGGGGAGGACACAATGCAGATATTCTCCAGGATCGAACACCCAGAACACGGGCCCCCACGTGGCTCCTGTCCCCCTCTTCCCTGCAGGGACATGGGAGGGAACGGAGCTGAGATCGGAGAGACTGAAGTTAAGATACTCCCTCAATGATCCGATGATACTCAGCCATATTTTCTTTATATTACACCATTTCCGACATTATTCAACAGAAACAGATGGATGCTTTTTTAAAAGAGTCCAAAGTACACCAGTGTTGGCTTCTTACTTTTTAAATGAAATTACAGATTTCTCTGCCTCATCCTTCCCATGTCAATTTTAAAATATATAACTTGGACCTCGTCTGTGGTTCCAGGCTGGCTCCACGGTCACTGCCCCCGTGTGCTCCCCTGAATGCCATGGCAAGCAAACCTGGGGTCATGGTGGGTCAGAAATGGAAAGATGCCCTCCCCCCACTTTCACACATGGAGAAATGAAGGCCCAGAGAGGTGCTGAGAGCAGCCTGAGACCACAGAGCCAGTTACACAAACATCCTGCTGTAGAGCCTGGGGTACCATTCACTCATCTGGGTACACCTAAGTTTAGGAGACACTGGGTTAACCATTTCCTTTACTGCAGGCCTTCTCAGAGCCTTTAATATGACTGTGTACACTGTGATGCTCCCAGGGGCAGAGGGTTACTATGCAGTGCTTCCCAGACTTTATTAACTAAAGATCTTTTATGCAAGAAGCATCAACAGAGAGCCAGTGAGCCCCAGATGTCCCCAGACATGCACCGCCACTGCACTGCCCCACTTGGAAAGACTGCCCCTTGGGATATGTGTGGCCATACCACCTTGGGACCCACGTGACCCAGCATTTCCATTGCATGCTCCTCTGTCTTGCTCTGGGGTTGTTCAGGCGGAAGGTGTGGTGTCCTGCTCACCCGGGCACCCCTACAGCCTCCAGCACAGAACTAGAAACCTACAGAGCCTGTTGACTGACAGATGCAAATACCACACAATGAGAATTATTTCAAATACTTGGCCAAACTTGAGCAAAAGCCGAAAGACACTTCCATGCGTAAAGCAGTTAAAAACTGAGTGTTCTCCACTCTCCTACCTTATTTTGTCATTTTCCTTGAAGAAGCTTCCAGATTTGCACTGGGGGCTTGAACTGCTATGGCAAATAATGGCTATATTCTATATCCTAATATGTCTATAGGATACAGAATAATAACAGCTATAATAATAATAAGAGTAATATCTATTTTCAACTACTTTCTCATTTAAACCTCATAGAATTCCTATAAGATTCTTATCTCCACTTAATAACATGGAAACTGAGGCTCAGAGCAGAGAAGACTCTGGAAGGGACAGAGCTGGGATTCATGCTCAGGCCTGCCAACCCCAGCCCCTGTCCTCTTAACCACTCAGTTTCTCTGGCGGAGCAGGGACAAGGTTACATGCCAAGTTGCCCCAAGTCAGCCTGGAGGCAGGAAGTCCCTGACGGTTGGAGAGAGCCTGTTCCTGGAGACTGGCCTGCCCCCCCATCCGTCCTCAGCCCTGCAGCCTGCGAAGGGGCAACCTGCAGAGCAGAAGTACGGACGGGCAGAAGGGACTTACATGGTAGACTCCATCTGAGGTCTGAATCCCTGCTCCAGATCCTAAGTTTGACTTGGCAGATTCACAACTCGCTCCTCTCTCTAACCCTGGCCCCTTGTCCTCAGCCGATGGTTGGACCATTCCCAATGCTGCCAGCCTCCCTGGGTTGTCTGGACTTCTGACCCACTGTGGCTATGGCCCCTGCCACCTGCCTGACCTCTCTGGAGGGACTGAGGTGGCTATGTGTTCAGTCCTAGCCCTGTTGATCAGCCCTCCCCCCACCAATGGCCAGCCCTGCCTGGAGGAGCTACGCAGGGTTGAGAGCTTAGAGGGTGACAGGAGGACTGAGCTTAACTATGGTTAGTTTTAGAAATTCTAGAACCATTTGAAGAATAAATAAGCCCTGTGAGTTTTTGAGCCTCTCAGGTGAAAGTAACATTAAATGTGCAGGATAGTAAAAATGGTAACACAAATCCTTGTCTTCAGTTTTAAAATTTGTGTTAATATTGAGTCAACATTTGTACCTAGTATATGCCAAACATATGTTTTTAATTCTGAAAGCAACCTTATGAGGCATAAATTATACCCACTTTACAGATGAGGGCATGGAGGCTAAGAGAGGTTAGAACTCTACCCAAGGTCACACAGCATGAAAACAGCAGAGCTGAAGTACAAATCCAGGAAGTCTGACCAAAGTCTGGGCTTAAATCTCCATCAGTACAAAACTATTCGAGGTTCACTGCTTCTGTGTATCCTGCCACCCCAGTGGAAGATTTTATGTTATAAAAAATAGAATAACACCACCAGGAGAGTATAGCATCATGGGGAATGTGGAAAGATTCAGACAGTCCTGAGCTAATTCTGTTTAGAACCTCAAATCAGCTGTGTGAATTCAGGCAAATCAGCCTCACTGAAGCCCAGCTTCCTCCTCTGTGAAGTAAGAATAATAATTCTTACAACAGGATTATTATTATAATTGAATAAGATTTTAAGCTCCTGGCACATACCAGTTGCTCAATAAATACTATGCCTTCAACAGGTATTTACTGAGCACCTATTATCTGTCAACAAGGGCTCCTGGAGAGTGGCCTGGCACTGTGCCTCCCAAGTAGTGACACCCCTTCCTTTTGTATCCACATTGAGGTCCTTCCCCAGAACCACCTTTCAAAAGAAAGATCAGAATAATTGGGACTCACGGGATAAGAGTCTTTTTTTCAACTTTGGTGCAATCATTTGGATTGTAATAACCGGGTCCTGGGCCTGTTGACGTCAATTTTAATCCACGGTCGGTTTTTGATTTAAAACAAGACGTCAATATTTTTGGTGACTGCTTCACAAGGGAATCATCGATATTATAATGCCCTAAGCAGAAAGAAATTTTAAAACGGAATAAGGAACTCGTGTCAAATAAATAAAAAGCAGTATCTTACCCCTAAGAATACACTTGGTAGCTATAAGGCAGTATCACTCCAACATGGCCGAATGGAAGGGCTGCCTGAAAGAAACAAAAATAGTGCTGCTACTGAGAGAACATGTACCACGTGCATCCCATGTGCAGCTCATTCAGCCCTCAGGTAGCCTGGCAGGATGGGAATTACCACTTCCATTCTAAGCAAGAGGAAACTGAGACTCAGAGACAGTAAATAATTCGCCATCTGACCAAGGACTTAGACAAATCCCTCCACCTTTCGGAAGCCCAGCTTCCACCTCTATAAAGTAAGAATAATTCTTTCAACAGGGTTGTTATGATAGTTGAATAATATCTTAAGTTCCTGGCACACAGTGGTTGCTTTGTAAATGTTATGCAATCAACAAGTGTTTGCTGAGCTCCTACTGTGTGGAGACTGGTCAGCCTGTCTCCAAAGCCTATGCTTTCCCACCATGCCACATGCCCATCCCGAGAAACTGTGACAGAATAAAATTAATTTGTGCACAAAGCTTCAAGGAAGAAGACAAGGCCCCAAGCTGGAGTGAAGAGGAAGCGATCTCACCCCCAAGTTGTCAGCAGCCCTGTACACGGGCACAGGTGTTGGAGTACAAACCGGCAATACTAGCCAAAGCCTTGAAGGTGTCTGCACACTCTGACACAGGCTTCCCATTGCTCAGAAGTTAAGGAAATTACTCACCAGGATGAAAAAGTTCTAAGCACAAAGATGTACACAACAGGGAGCTACAATGCGAGAAAGTGTAAACAGCCTGAAGTCCAAGTTCAGAGGCAGTTATGGGAAATGCAGCCTGATCTGATGGAATGTCAGCTCTGACAATGGTAAACAGGAAGACCATAGAGCCACATGGAAATCTTTTTTAAAACAGATATAAGTAACAAAAGTAAAATAAAGCCCAAAGTCTACATGTACTATGACGATGTCTATGTACAGATGGACACATCTGAATAAAAATAGATGGGAATCCAGAAAAGTGGAAACAATTACAGTAGTGGTGGCATCCTGAGTGGGGAAAATATTTCACATTTTTGAAACATTGTAAAGTTGATTTTGTTTTAAATAAAATTTTACTTTTCATTGCGAAAGTACTGAAAACAACAGTAAGTACATATGAACAAGTTTTATTGAAATGATAATCTCCAGTGATGGCAAAGGTGAGGAAAACAGTCACCCCATAGAAGAAAAGGATAAATTATTCCTGTGTTAAAGGGCAATTTGGTTACAAATATCAAGACATTAAATATTTTACATACCTTTTGACTTAGCAATTCCGCTTGAAGCAATTTTTTTTTTTTTTTTTTTTTTTTTGAGACAGAGTCTCACTCTCTTGCCTGGGGCGAGTGCCATGGCGTCAGCCTAGCTCACAGCAACCTCAAACTCCTGGGCTCAAGCAATCCTACTGTCTCAGCCTCCCAAGTAGCTGGGACTACAGGTATGCGCCACCATGCCCGGCTGATTTTTTTCTGTATATATATTTTTAGCTGTCCAATTAATTTTCTTTCTATTTTTGGTAGAGATGGGGTCTCGCTCTTGCTCAGGCTGGTCTCGAACTCCCGAGCTCAGAACGATCCGCCCACCTCAGCCTCCCAGAGTGCTAGGATTACAGGCATGAGCCACCGCGCCCAGCCTCCCGCTTGAAGCAATTTATATGAGAAAATGATCTTGGCTGTACACAGATTGTTAGCTACAAGGATATTCATTGCTGTACTAGTCATATAGTGATCAATTTAAAACAACCTAAATTTCCAACGAGAGCATTTGTTCCTTAATTATGGTACCATCATATAATGGAATACTATACATCCATTAAAATGATGTTCTAGAAGGATTTTTAACATGAAAAGATATTCCCAATATTTGCTTAAATTTTTAAAGACCAGATGTCAGCAACATTTACAATATTGATACACATCTCTCATCTTTCTGTTCCTCTCATATATAGATGCCTTTCTGTTTCGCTCTCATATGTATATATATATATATATGTTTTTTTTTCCTACTAAAAACAGGTTAAAGCAACACTTGAATCACCAAACATGGAAAATAATGAAAAGCAAAAGCAAGCAATAAAAAGCATTTGTGCCCCCACCGCCAGACAGCCAACTGCCAGGAAGCCCAGGGGTGGCCATGGGGGAGGGATGGTGATCATCTCTAGGTACCAGGTGTCAAGATGGAAGGGCCTGGATTCAAATCCAGCTGTGTGGCCCTGGGCTAGTCACCTGCTTTATGTATCACTTTTGTCTATAAAATGGGGATAAACTAACAGTAACAATAGCTCACACTTTCTGAGCACATGACTAAGTAGCAAGCACATGATCCCTGGGCTTTTTGGAACATTCAATGTGATCATGAATATAAAGCCCCCAGGAGGAGCATAACAGATGTTAGTACCCACCTTTACCCCTCCTGCTCTGTGTTACAAGGGGCTGAGGTCCCCTCAGGATCCTCCCAGGGTCGGGGGAGCAGGCACATGTGGCTGGCTGTGGAGGTGCCCACAACCCAGGGCTCACTGGCGGGACTCTGGCCAAACCCCAGGGACGCCAGCTTTGTTCTTCTGTATAAACAAACAAGGTGGGGTTTTGCCCAGGGGCCGATGCAAGGCAGGGGAGCTTTAACAGGGGCTGAGCCTCCTAATTAGCGCTGTTTTTGTTATTCAGCTTCAGATTGATTGTTTTACCTTTAATCTGGATTTACTGAAATCTGACATGCACTGCAATTTCATCCACACCCCCTCCAAGAGGCATGATTACAGAAGCAAACCTTCCCTACTCCTCCTCTTGGCTCTGGAGCCCAAGGCTGGGGGTGGTGGTGGTTGGGGACCCATTTGAGATGATGTAATACAACGAGGGCTCCAGGATTGGCGGTCTGAGAGCACAGGAGAGGCGTAACACCCCTTCCCAAGGCCAGCAGGCACGCTCCTGTGTACTCCTGAATCCTGGAGGTTCCAGAAAGCACAATGGAACGATGGGGAAATGGGCTTTTCTGGGCTCAGGTCTGCCATTTACTGGCTGTGACACACTGGGCCAGTCATTGCAACTCTCTGAGTCTCCCTTTCCTCATCTGAAAACCAGGGCTAAGTGTGTGGACCTGTGAGACTGCGTGGAAAACACTCAGCATGGCGGGGGGTTCCGTGAACGGTGCTACTCTCTACCGTTTTATGATCAGATGATGAAGTCACCTCTAGGTCTACGAGAAAAGGAACACAGCAGCTGAGTGTCAAAGGAGCAGGATGGACTGTCATACCCTCCATCTCCCTCCCCACCAGTGGCCTGTGATGGCACCTGGGGTGTGTGAATTTGCACACTTCTGAGGTGAGAAGCCATGTCCCCACCAGGCTGCCCAGAGCACATATGCCTGGTCATGAAAGGGGAGGTCAAGAAGGCTGCTTGGGGGCCCTGTCTAGAGCCAGCCGTTGTTCCCCTGGATGGGGAGAGCTGGTCTTCGCTCCTTCTCCTCTTTGCTCAGTACCTGTCTCCTGCTCCTACTCCCCGCCAAGCCTAAGTCCGTCCAGAGAAACAGCCTGTGAAGAAATGGAAGCCTTGCAAATCACATCTGGGGCACTGACCTTAGGTCAAGGCTAGGGCAAGGCAGCTGCTTACCTGGGGCAGGTCCTTTTTCAGTAACAGTGAAAAATCCTCTTTGGGTTTTTGACATAAATCCAGCTCGGGCACAGACATTGTTTCTCTGCTTGCAGCAAGAGATAGAGGCCTGGAGGAAGAAAACATGCCCAATGTGCTCAATGCCTTCCCTTTCTTTGTCTTGCCATCGTGCCTGGGCAAGTGGCAAATCTGGGTAAAAAATCAGACTGAAACCTGTCCTTAGAAAATGAGCTGACGTGAGCCAAAAAGGTCACACTGTGCCTTCACTGTCATCCCAGCTTGAGTGTTCTATGATTCGTGATTCCCCAGCAAAAGTCTGGTGACCCAACATGGAACAGAGGACAGTGCCCAGAAGAGACAGCCTTGCAGACCCAGGCTCACTTCTGCCAAGGACAGGCCCTGAACAAGTTGTTTTCTCATCTGTGAAATGGCTCTCCACTTGTTGCACACTATTGTTGGGGATGGGGGTGGCCAATAGAAATCATCTATAGGAAAGTATCTTTTTTTTTAATTGTGTAATGCTACATATGCACATTATTTTCATCATTTTTTCTATTTTTATTCTCTTTAGGGCACTTAGCCCTAACTATCCCCATCCCGATCCCTAGATATGTTCCTCACTGTTCAGTCCTTCTATAAGCCCAGCATTTGGGGCACACGAGAGAATCATATTATTTAAGATTGTGATCAGATTTGTAAGCACTCCCTTGTCTCAACATTTGGGGACTGACTGGAAATTAAGAATTTTGGCCTATCCATGTGACATACATTTGAGAGTGTCTGATGTGTTCGGACCTCTAAAAATAATAGAAAAAAGAAAACCCTGAGATCATTCTTCTGTTACACCTGAATCACAAATATTTTAAATGCCAATTTGCAGTCTCCTGTATTCATTGGTAACAGAGGCAATACAAATTGTACCTGTGATCGCTGGGAATATTTACTGAATGAGTAAAACTATTTGCTGGGGCCAGGATGGTTTGATTTTCTGTGATACTCCTTTGTCAAAAAAAAAAAATGTCTCTTGAGAAATGCAGATGGTATTTTGATTTTGTGTTTACAAAGGTGGAGGAATTCAGCTTTTCCCAGGGTCCTAATGGCTAGACCGCATGCAGAGAGGGCAAACAAAGGGACCAGATGGGAGAGGCTAATTACTGGGCATGGGGAGAGGAGCCAGGCTGCCAGAGAGAAGGTAATGACACAGTACCAAGGAAAAGGATTCAGATATAGAAGTGGAGGATGGTGGTAGCAAAGGCAGAGAGAGGCCTGGAGAGATCTCCAAGCAGTGTGGCTAACAGGATTATCGCATTTCTGCTCTTTGCTAGTTGACTCAACCATTGTTCTCCTGGTCTGGAAAAAAGCCTGCTGTAGACAAAACAGTACTTCGGCTTTATTCTTCACCCAGACAGAAAAGCAACTGAAAAAGGGAGCATTTTTGTATACACTGAGTGTGTGTCACTGGGAGAATTCATCATTAGATGAGGAAAACATTCAGCAGGTTAAAAAAGAAAGAAGCAGATTTATTGTATTGCCATGGAAAGAACTCCTAGATATAGTTAAGAAGACAATGCGTGTGTACCAGGTACAGCATAATCCTAATTCTGGTGGAGGGATGAAGGGAAGGAGAGAGTATGAAAGAAATTGCACCTGGTTTTGGTGGTGGTTTGCTTTGGGGAGTGGAATTATAAGGGACTTCTACTCTCTAGTTCAGGGGTTTCTATAGTGCTTGAATATATTTTATGATGAGCGTGTATTATTTTTGGAGTCATATTAAAACAATAATGAACAAAAAAACATGCACCTAAAATTGATCTATTGCCAGAAAGACAAAATTTTGATTTGGGAAATGGTAATTTCTAGATTTATGACTGTATACTACTGGGGAGTTATTCCTTTGATGCCATAAACATTTATTGCATGCTTACTGCATACCAGGACCTGTGCTGGGTGCTGGACACAGGAAGCAGAGTGAAGGAGCAGGCAGTGGGCTGGGGAAGCCAACACATGAAACTCTAATATGGCACCCTCCGGCTACACCAGGAGGATGTAGAGAGGGGCGTCCATGCGGACAGAGGCAGCACCCGTGTTTGTGTCCCAAGTAACCTGGTCCTCTCTTGAGAATGGCAAAGGGGCAATGGCCAAGCACCTTCATTATCGCTTTCTCCAACCACACCTTGTCTTCTCTCCTGTTAGTGCAACAGCCTCCTTTCTGGTTTTCCAGGAAACCACTCTTAACCCACACTGCAGTCCATTCTCCACGCAGAAGCTGATGGGAGCTTTCTTAAAAAGCACATCAGAGCATGAAATCTCCCACTGCCTCGTGGGCTTCCCAGTACACAGAGAACAAAATTCCAACTCCCTCCTGGGGTCTTTAGGACCCTGCTCCACAAACTGGCCACGGCCTATCTACATGGCCTCCTCTTCTCCCCTGTCCTCCTAGCTCATACTACACTAGTCATTCCATCCTCAGGGGCTAAGCTCTACGCTGTCTCAGGACCTCTGCACATGCGGTTACCCCAACTCTGGCACTTCCTTCAATCCTGGGGTCTCAGCCTCGGAACCTTGTTTTACCACCAAGTCTAAAGTACAGGGTACTGCCAACCCCTTGGATCCCCACAAATTCTCTCTCAGGCTCCAGCTGTTTGTCTCCCTCAAGGCTGACCACAGTTTGTAATTATTTTGTTTGTCTGTTTACTAGTTCTTGTCTGAGTTCCCCATTGGAGTCTAAGCCGTATCACCAGCCTGGCACCAAGCAGGAACAGGACCCACGATGGGAAGCCTGGCAGGACCAGAACACGGTGACTTCGATCATTCCCCAGCTTTCCATCTCAGCCACCCACCCATGCCCACTGATGCACAAATAATGTCTTCAATCTGGGTGACTTTGGGCAAATCCTTTCACCTCTCTGAGGCTCGGCTTCCTCTTCTGGAAACTGGGAATAAGAGAATCAACTTTCCGGATTCACTTGCGAGTACTAAGTATGATGAATACATAACTCTCAGAGCAGCACTCATTCATGAAGAGTGCTCCACCATCCTCATCACCATTGTCGTTATTTTCCAGCTTTGCCCCAGGGGGAGACTACAGAGGCTGTGCTGCTCATTACAGCAGCCACAGGCCACAAGTGGCTATTGACTCTGGAAACCTGGCTGGTCCAAAGCAAGATGTGACGTACGTATAAAATACACACTGGATTTTAAAGACTTAGCATGAGAAAAAGAATTTCCCTAAAATATCTAATTAATAATTTTTATACTGATTAGATGTTGAAATGATAATATTTTGGATCTACTGGGTTAAATAAAATACATTATTAAAATTATTTTCACCTATTCCTTTTTCTTTAAACGTGGCTACTAGGAAATTTTAAATGACATTGGTGCCTCCATTATATCTCTGTGGACAGTACTGGCCTAGCAGGCACTTATCACTTTGAGCACATTATAATTAAGTGAATCAATCACAGGAGGTGGGCAGGATCTTTGTAGTCAGAACAACAAATATTATTTATAAGTATTATATGAGAAAAAGGAAATTGAAAATGAAGTATTCCAAGACCAAAATAGTTTGAAATATGGCATGATAACATTAATATCTTAAATGTAATTCATATCTATGCATTTCAGAGTGCTTTCACATGTGTGTCTCACTTGTTTCCTATGATGACCCTGCAGGGGAAATATAATTAATTCCATTTTACAGTTGTGGCTCAAGAGGTAATGTGACTTGTTCAAAGACAGCCCTAGCAATCCCCATGTATTGTGTCATCCTTGTGTGCCAGGTGCTGTGCTGAGCACTTGGCATAGATTATCTCACTTAATATCTGCATTAACACCATGAGGTGGACATATACCCCCATTTTACAGATCAACAAACTAAGTCCTGAAAAGGCCAAGGAACTTGCCCAAGGCCACATGGTTAGAAAGTGGCCAAGTCAAAAGCTGAACCGAACCTTCCTGAATCTGTCTCTTAACCGTCCATACCGTTCTGCCTCAGCAAATACAAAGTGATCATAAGTGGCAAAGCACTACTGTTAAAAAAACAATTTTCTGCTATGGAAGGATAGAAGTTTATTTTCCCTAGAAGAACCTGAGAAGTAAATGAATAGTGTCTGCAGATAAAGTCGTAAATAATATACCCATTGTTACAGATGAGAAAACTGTGTCCCAGAAAGGTTGTATGACAAGAGTGATTAGAATAAGTATTTCTCGGGGCAGTGGTCTTCCCAGGGCCTCATACTGGCCTCCAGGTTGCTCACGCTTCTCTCTGGCATCTGCAAATTCCCGACAAGAGTCTCGCACAGCCTTATGCACCGGCTGCGTAGTCAACAAATGCTAACTGGCTTGCCAACTGCATTAAAATGCTATTTCCCCAAGCTGCCCCCTTCCTTTTATTTTAGTAAGCCATTCACTCGACATATTTAGTGAGCACATGCGGTGTTCTTACATTGTAATAGTTGGGTGCAGGAGTTTCAGATTTGAGAACTTTTGTGAAGCTTGGCAACTGGAACATGCTGGAACAGGAATTGCTGAAGTCTTTCTTCAAAATAAAGTCTGATGGGATCGTGTATGCGTTAGCTGCAGGATATTTAGAAATGCTGGTATCCAGTCGGGCGCGCTGTGAGGAGAAAGCCCAAGGAATCAGCACTGTCCTGTAATCCTGTGGCTCCAAAGGACAGATATCAAAAAGATGGTGCCCAGCACCAGGTCTAAAAGTATTTTCTAAAAGGTGAAACTAGCAGGTAACAATGATAAACCGACCTCAGGCTTTAAGGATTCGCCCTTGGAAAATGCAGGTTCAAACCTGTACTGACTTCTGTAAACTAACTCAAATTATTCATCTTCTGTTTGGGACTTGGCAAAAATATTTTTGCCATAAATGCATTTCCACCCAATCCTGTTCCAGGCCACTTACACTTGACTCATCAGCTGTTGGCTAGTTTACGTGATGGGAAGTTTCAGACTCTCTTCCCCTATCCTAGGCTTTCCTTCTGAGTAAAGCCTCACATCTTGTTTCTAAGGCTAAAGGAGGTGAAATACCTAAACTGTGCATCTGCTTCAAACATTTTAAGGGTATGAGGCTCCACGGGGCGTGCTGTCCACGTGCCCCCACCCCCCCCAAACTACTGTTTTCATAAAACCCTGCAATATTTTTGCTGTTTAACAGAACCAATCCCACTCCTTTCAGGAAGCTATGATAAACTATTTTCAGTTAAAAAAAACAAACAGAATCAATGTTTGTCAAATGAATGGGGACAAAAGCCATAGAAACTTGGCGATAACATCACTTTACCCTCAGATAGCGTGGCAAGTATTGGAGCCTGATCAAGCAAAAAAATTCTCCTTATTTAATAGTCGAAAGCCTGAGAACATCGCCCTGGGTTTTCCCTGCTCGATAGGGGTCAATAACTATGCAAGCATAGAGAGGGGAACGCATTAGGGCCCCCGCTTCACTCTGGGCCTGGTGGTGATGGTCCTCAACACCTGGTTTATGGACCGCCAGGGGGATGTGAGCGAGTGCTCCGTCAGAAGCAGGAGTGCTCTTGCCCAGAACCTAAATTGTTCAGAGCCTGACCTGGGTTCAAGTCCCAGCTCTGCCTCCTTCTAACTGTAAAGATGTGTTGATGTTCCCAGAAGTAAGGCTGCCCCAGCCTTGAACATACTTTGCCTTTGCATTCTGGCTAATAGTTAACCAAGTTCTTTTCATGGGTGGTTGTGTGTAATCCTCACGAGAACCCTGAGTAGTATTAGTATTATCATTAGTATTATGATTATCCCCACTTTACAGATGAGAAAACTGGACTTCCTCAGCTGATTAAGTGGTAGGGCCAACACTCTCACCCAGTCTGCCTGCCTCCACTCTGTGATATGGATTAGATATCCCACTCTACAGAGAAGTAGGTTGAGAGGCATGGCCCCAGAATAATAGCAAGCTTATTTGATCACAGACTCTTTTCAGGTTTAGAATACCTATTAACATACATTTTGAGAAAAAAAAAATGTTCTAAAAAAATTCCCAGTAGGGGCAGAATTTTATAAAGTATTGTAGTAATAGAATTAGTCTCAGAGTATAGCTAAAGTAACACTCACTCACCAATACTACACACCCCTTGGTTTACTTGCCAGGCCTGTGGTCTCCAATCTGGCCATATCCTGGCATTTATGATCCTCTCTCCAGCACATACTAACTTTTCCAGAATCCCTCCCACCACCATGCAAATACAGAAAGGCCATCACAGTCTCCACCCACCTGCCTCATTTCACTTCCTAGTCAGTCCTGTGGAAAACTCTAGAGCAAAGATTTGAAATGTGTTAATACAACTCTTTTTATCATTTGGACTTAGAGACATGACAGGCCCTCTCAAAAGGTTGGGTGTAATTGTTGCAACAGTTATCAGGAAGTTTCTAAAATTTATAGACCCACAGAAATTCTTGGTCAGCCTCACCCATAATCACACCCTTCCTGGTCATTCTGATCTTTCTCTGATGATAGCTACTTTTAATTCCCTCAGAGTCTTGGGATCCGGAAGCGGAGGAGGTGCTGTTAATAATATGAAAGTCACTAAAAGAAGGGCGAAGATAGGAAATTCTCGTCCACTTCATACAGGGACTAGGTGAGATGTAGGGATGTCCTGGCAGGTCTCCGTCAGCCACTGAAGGCTCCCACCCACGGACACAGGAATTTAAGTGTTTACGCTTATGTGTAACATAAACATAAATACAAACCCCCACATTTATCAAAGGGAGGAGAGGAGGAAGCCTGAACAACCCAATGTCTGCCCTCTTTTGGGCTTGGTTCTGAATTTTTCTAATGAGCTGAAAGGCATGATTAGTTCCTACAAAACTCAGATCTTCATTTGGGCCACCTTCTCCTCCTGATGGCCCAGCCTTGTCATCTGGAAAGTTACTGCACGGAGAGCCTGGTAGGGAATCCATCGTGTGCTCTGATTCAGTCCCTTTTTTGGCACCAAAAGGAATGGTGCCCCAGGAATGGGCGGTGCCCCAGGAATAGGCAGTGCCACTATTTGGCAAAGAAGTTCTCGGAGAGAAAACCTAGATGTTGCAGGAAGTATTGTTTGTGACTCAGGTGGTAACAATCATAACATTTAGCATGTTTACAATGCTTTGCTGTTTCAAAGAGTATTTCACTCATTACAATGTTAATTTGCCCAGTGCCTCCAGGGAGTCTCCACTTTCATGAGGCAACTAGGACACAGGAGGGTGACGTGCCTGAGGTCACATCAAGAATCCACAGCTGAGTCAGGATTAGGTCTTCAGTTTTGTCTCCTGTGCCAAGACTTTGTGAGATGGCACTTCTTTTCCCAATTGCTTTTGAGTCCTTGCTAGCCAGGCTAGCGGCAGAAAAATAGGTAGAGGCGTGGCTGTTGTGTGAATTCATTGAGGGCATGTGCAACTTCAACTTCTTTGGTAATGGGGAGAACTCCAAAGTTGGTTTGCTCCCTGAGTACCCAACTCTGCCAAACTCGCATTCCAATAAGAAGTGGCTGCATTCAGTGTGTCTTAAATGGTCCCTTTGTGTGGTTTAAAAAAAAATCAATTCCAGTGTCAGGCATCATAATACATCTATGCAAGAGATTGTAATAACTTTGAAAGGGACGGGAAGGCATGTGTGTTTTGTTAATGCTGGAGTCTGGGTTTGCATTCTTCTTCATTTTTCTAGCTCAGCTAGCCTTACCCGAGTTCGACTCTGTTTTTCTTGGCAATTTATGTATTTTGCTATATCTATTCTTGTCACTATATCTGTTTTTCTTGACAGTTTATAAACATTTTTAAGAAATAGACTATGAAGAAAGGAAAGGAAAGGAAAGGGAAGGGAAGGGTGGGAAAGGAGGAAGGAAGGGAAGGAAGGAAGAAAGGAAGGAAGGAAGGAAGGAAGGAAGGAAGGAAGGAAGGAAGAAAGAAAGAAAGAAAGAAAGAAAGAAAGAAAGAAAGAAAGAAAGAAAGAAAGAAAGAAAGAAAGAGAAAGAGAGAAAGAGAGAGAAGGAGAGAAGGAGAGAGAGAAGGAGGGAGAAAGAAACTCTCCTTGCCCAAGTCTGGTCAGAATCACTGGCACTTCGTGTAGCCATTTGATTGTTAGAGCCCTTGACAAAGATAAAGTCCCACATCTTACAAAGAATAGGAATGGGATGGGAAACCACTAAATTTCAGCCCATTGTCTGCTTTCTTTTTGGTCCCGCCAGATTTCTTAATAGTTTGACAACCCAATCAGATTTAAGCAGCATAAAACTTGCATAAACACTTGTTTAGGCCACTCAAGGATGACAAAATTGGTTTTGGATGATCAGGTTCTGAATAGTCCTTTGGCTTCTCTTTCCACCGTGACAATGGGTGACAGTAAGGAAAAAATTACTTAAAGACACGGGCTCCAATTTACCTGAGAAATTTGAGGAGGTGGTTCCTCTCCTAATTAGAACCACAGGACTTTGGAGAAATGGGACCAGATGTCCCATATATGATTGATGAATGAAGGAATCACTGACCAGCTAACACCCCTACTCAAGAGAAGTGGGTCTCACCATAGAGGGGAAGGTGCATGTTCCTTTCTTGGACAATGAGACACTGTTGGACACTGGAGACTGGTGAATGACATTGTAGAACCCAGGACCTGGGAGATCATCCTGAAAGGGGAGAGAATGTGGCATCATCAGGATATGTTCAATTCCACTGTGCTTTTCCACAGGCACTATGCCCATTAATGCTAAGCCTCGCCGTAATCCCACGGGACAGGCACCACCACCACTTCGACAGATGATAGCCCGGCCCCACCATTTCCTAACTTGCCCAGTCTTCATCTCAGTTACCAAGCAGTGGGGCTGGAATTCCAACCCTGGCCAGGACTCCCAAAGTCTTGCTCTTTCCACTATGCTACACAGCATTCCAAAAGAATACTGTTGTGTTTTCATGTCAGTAGAGAAATGAGCATAAAATGGGATACCAAACGTGCTGATGTGCAAGTCAGTGTGTAGCAATTGGGTAAGACAAACCCATGGCGAGGGAAGGGTGACCGATTTCATGTCAACCGCACCCCGCCTGACTCAGCTTCCTCCTCAGCCTTTCAGAAGAGAAATCAGGGAGTGTTTCTGTTTATAAAGCAAAATGAAACAAAAACAACCTTCATCCCAAATGAGACCATTTCTAACTCTCAGACAAAACAAGGCAAGCTCACGGGGCTCAAGTGCTAAATGATGCAGGTATGTTAGGGAGGAATAAACGTCAATTGGATTCTAAGCCCATTTCTGCTGTTGCAGCTAAATGGGCTTTCATCTCATTTCCCATGCTGGTTACCAGGGGGAAGTAAATGTTGACAGAAGGTGGCCAAGCAAGTGGCGTGAAATGATAAGGATGCTCCACTGTCAAGAGAGCTTACTGGGTACCTACTTGGTGCTAGGAGCTTTCCAAAGTTTGTCTTGTTTTCACCATTACCCACGGAGGAAGGGATTATCGTCCCCATTTTATAGATGGAGATGCTAAGGCACATGGAGATGGATTTGCCCCAGGTCCCACTGATGTAAGTGGCAGTACCTGAATCCAGTGCAAAGCATGTGGTGTGTGCTGGCTCCTTCATGCCGCACACAAGCCCTCTGCAGTGAGGTACTATCAGGACCACTTTAAGGAAATTGCAGCCCAGAGATGAGACATTGGGCCACAGCTAGTAAGTGGTGAGCTCCAGATTGGAACCCAGGCAGCCTGACTCCAGAGCTTGCTAGCTCCAATCTCTGCCACCCAGGCTCATTCTGTCTCCACCATCCCTACTGCCTTCCCGGGGGGAAGAAAGAAAGCTCATGTCACCATCAGTGTCTTCTAGGACTTTCCAGTCCGGCTAGGGCAGTGTGTAATGATGGTTTAATGTAAGGGATAGGGTCCCAATGCTATTAGCAGACTCTTCCGTGCTGACTTTTAAATGCAGTGAATCCTTTGACCCTTGCCCCACAGCAGATAAGGGCAGTGGAGCTGATTTCTGCTTTATAGGTGATTATGACACCTAGCGAATGGGTAGGGGAACTGACTGCCAGGGACAGTGAGACAGGCAGCAAGAGGCACAGCAGAACCAGTGACACAAGCACCCAGGCCCGGAGTTCAGAAGAACCCCCAGTGTCATGGATGCAGATTTGAAGTGCTACAGGGAAACAAGGAAGAGATTTTTCTACAGAGCTGTTTGCAGGGCAAGCATCAATTTACTGAGTGCTCACTGTGTGCCATGCACTGTTCTGAGTACTTTGCATATACTATTAGCTCATTTAATCTCCACTTTAAAGATGAGAAGATGGGGCCAAAAGAGATAAGGTCCAAGATCACATAACTAGTATATGTCAGAGCCAGAATTTGAACCCAGGCAGCCTGACTACAGTCTATTCTTAACCACAAAACCAAACTAACTGTCAAATGAGATTGTACACGGTAAAAGTCCCACTGGGTTGTGAATCAGAACTTCTAGTGCTGCTACAAGCTAAGTGATCTTGAGTAAATCACCTGTCTGGGTCTCAGTTTCTTGTTTGCAGGGTGTCAGGCCTTGGGGTGCTTTTGAGCTTCCAGAGTCCCTGGATCAAGGGAAAGCTGAAGCGGGAAGTGCCACCTGACTCATCTAGGGTCAAGCAGTGGACAGTAAAGACACATGTCTCCAGCTCCTAGTCTGTCATCAACTCTCAACATGACCGTCAGTTCACGTGAATTTTCTGAGCCCTCGTGTGTCTGAGGAGATAGAGTTGCCGGATAAAATACAAAACCTGTTCCATCTCTGCCCACTTAAATTCAAATTTTAGATAAAAAAAAAATAGCTATTTTAGTATATCTATACCCCACGCAATATTTGGGACATACTTACAGTAGAATAGTTGTTACTTATCTGAAATTCCAATTTAACCGGGCATCTTGTATTTTTATTTGCTGAAGCTGACAACACTACTGGGCCTTAATCACGCTTTAATTCTGCCACATTGTCAACTGGCTTGAGTCCAGGGCAGATAGGAAGAGGGCTGTCACCTCTTGCCTGGAGGAATGGAGTGCGACCTGTTTGCTCTTAGTGACTGTCCAGGGACAGTCCTCCAGGCAGCAGCACGCTGGAGCTGGCCGGGGCCACTTGTGAGGACAACTGTTAAGAATTTAGAAATTCTGCTAGTGACAGCTTGAAATTGGCCACAGTTGGAGTATTTGCACCAGCAAAATTGGCAACTGCTAAATCGAAACTTTGTGTTGTGGAAGAGAGCTGGTTTACCAGGCAGACCACTACCTCTGTGCAGCACTCAAGCAGGTGTCCGCGAGGGCAATGAGCGGTGCAGAGAGTTTAGGCATTCTCCTGCCACTTCCGGAGGTGGATGGACAGCTCTCTGGAAGGGCAGTAAAAATCCAGACCTTTCACCTGTGGGACAACAGTTCATGTGGCTGACATTTTGTGACTCTGATGAGCACATCCCAGAGAACACGAATCCAAGTTGTGACTGGTGTGAACTTAGCCACCCCTTGGTTTCTTGGCCAAGACCATCTGAGAAGGCAAAAACTAAAGAAACAAATAAGAAAAATGGGTGTATGGATGGAGAAGAGTGGAAAACTCACACTATTAGAGCTCTACTGCCTGCCTGTTGAGTGCTCTATTAAGGCATGGTGCTGTATCTCCTCTGCCTGCCTCGCAGTGTGAGGATTAAATGAGTCAATGCAGGTAGAGGGGTAGAACAGTCCCAGCACACACCGACAATCCTCCTCCTCCTCCTCCTCCTCTTCATCCCTCCTTGCATTGCCCACAGCAGCCTGAACGGAGCCAGGGCCCTCCCTCGGGAGTTAAAAACCTCCAGAGTGGGACTGAGCAAGGGGTGATTGGCTGATGTGTTCCCATCTCCCACACCACACACATCGGGGTGACATTTGGTTGAAATGTACTCTGAGAGCTCTTTTGAAGGATCAAAGTCCTGGATGGGCAGCCTCTGCATGTGCCAAGAGCGGGACAACGATGCACTTGCACTTGACCTTGGGATGGGTTTGGAGAGGAACTGAGGAGGGGAAGAGAGGAAGCAGGGCTCTTACCTCCTCATGCCAGGTGTCTCCATGTGGTATGGAGGACTTAATATTCCATAGCCTACTGAGACCAGAAAACGTCTCAAAAAAAAAAAAAAATTCCACAGCCTAGAGCCAGTTACATCTTCATACATTCTGGACTTTCTAGTCCTGATTTCATAAATTCTGTCCAATTCATACTTTCATGTTTATCAAATCAACGGTTTGTCAAACCATCTTCTGGCTTGGAAAATGCAGTTTCTGTTGGACCACTGGCTGAAGACCATGCAAGATCTGCCTTTTGCCTCTTCAAAGATGTCCCACCTTGCTTTGGTCTACTTGGGGGTGGCTAGCTGGT
>RJWJ010012290.1:0-42354 GCA_004363605.1 Indri indri
TTTTTTTTTTTTTTTTTTTTTTTTTTTTTTTTTTTTTTTTTTTTTTTTTTTTTTTTTTTTTTTTTTTTTTTTTTTTTTTTTTTTTTTTTTTTTTTTTTTTTTTTTTTTTTTTTTTTTTTTTTTTTTCTAGTTCCTTAAGATGTAAAGTTAAGTTGTGTGTTTGAGATCTTTCACTTTTTTAATGTAGGTGTTTATTCCTATAAGCTTCCCTCATTGAATCGCTTTTGCTGCATCCCATAAGTTTTGATATGTTGTATTTCCATTTGTGTTTGTCTCACAATATTTTTTTATTTTCCTCTTGATTTCTTCTTTGACCAATTGCTTTTGAGGTATGTTGTTTAATTTCCACATATTAGTGAATTTTCCAATCTTCCTCCTTTTATTGATTTTTAGTTTATACCATTATTGTCAGAAAAGATACTTGAAATGATTTGATTTCTTAAATTTTTAAGATTTGGTTTTTGGCCTTACATATGATCCATCCTGGAAAATGTTCCATGTGTGTTTGAAAAGACTGAATGCTACTGTTGAGTCAAATGTTTTTTATAAAATTTTTAAGTTCATTTGGTCTACAGTGTTGTTCAAGTTTGCTGTTTCCTTAATGATTTCCTGTCTGGATGATCTCTCTGTTGTTGAGAGTGAGTTATTTAAGTCACTTACTATTGTTTTATTGCTGTCTATGTATCCCTTTAGATCTGTTAATATTTGCTTTATATATTTAGCATATTGTTTATGCTAATGTTGAGTGCATATATATTTATAATTGTTATATCCTCTTGATGAATTGTCACCTTTACCATTATATGATGACCTCCTCTGTCTCTTGTGATAGTTTTTGACTTACAGATTATTTTTTCTAGTATCAGAATAGCCACTCTTGTTCTCTTTTGATTACCATTTATGTGGTATAACTTTTTCTATCCCTTTATTTCTAGCCTATGTGTGTCCTTAAAGGGAGTATCTTGCAGACAGCTTACAGCTACGTTTCATTTTTTTATCCAGTTGTTCACTCTATGTCTTTTGATTAGAAAATTGTATCCACTTACATTCAAGGTAATTACTGATAGGTAAGGACTTACTACTGCTATTTGGCTGATTATTTTCTTACTGATTTGAAGTTTCTTTGTTCTTTTTTTCTTTTCTTGTTGTCTTTTTATGACGTGATGACTTTTTGTAGAAGTATACTTTGATTCCTTTCTCTTTATCATTTGTGTATCTATAATAGGTTTTTTCTTTTGGTGACACTTAAATAAAACATTTTATAGTTACAACAGTTTGTTTTAAACCGATAACAACTTAACTTCAACCACATACACTATCTCTACACTTTAACTTCAACTCTCTCCACAATTTATGCTATTAATGTCATAATTTACATATTTAATATTATATATCCATTAACAAATTACTGTGGCTATAATTATTTTAATGCTTTTGTCTTTTAACTATTATACTAGAGATAAAAGTGATTTATATGCCATTACAGTATGAATATTCTTAATTTGACTAAATTTTAACCTTAATGATGAGTTTCAAACTTTCATATGCTTTCACATTTTTAGTTAGCTCCCTTTCAATTCAACTTGAAGAGTTCTCTTTATCATTTTGTGTAAGGCAGGTCTAATGTCGATGAACTCCTACAATTTTAATTTTTCTGGGAAAGTCTGTATCTCCTTCATTTCTATAGGACAGCCTTACCATGTATCATATTCTAGCTTGTCAGAGTTTTGGTGGGGTAATTTGTATATATTATTCTGTTTTCTCCTGGCCTGCAAGGTTGTTGCTGAGAAATCTCCTTACAGTCTTATGAGGGTTCCCTTATATGTGACAAGTTGCTTTTCTCTTGCTTTTGAAATTCTCTCTTTGTCATTGACTTTTGAGAAATTACATTGTGTCTTGGTGAAAAATCTTTTTATATTTAATCTATTTGGGCCTAGTGGCTTTATAAATCTATATGTTCATTTCCCTCCCCAGATTTGAGAAGTTTTCTGTCAATAATTATTTAAATAATCTGTCTTCTCCTTTATATTTCTCTGCTCCTTCTAGGATTCTCTTAATATTTTCATTGGTTCACTTGATACTGTCTTATAGTTGTGTGGGCTTTCTTCACTCTTTTTCATATTTTTTTTTCTCTTTGTTACCCTGAATTAATAATTTTAAATGTTGTGTCTTTGAGCTTGCTGATTCTTTCTTCAGCTTGATCAAATCTTCTGTTGAGGCTCTCTATGAAATTTTTTGGTTCCTTTATCTACAAAATTTCTGTTTATGTCATCGTTATGGTTTTTATCTCTTTGTAAAAATTCTAATTTTATTTATGTATTTTTTCTTTATTTTGTTCATTTGTTCATGTGTTTTCTTGTAGCTCTCTGAGTTACTTTAAGGTGATTATTTTACATTTTATGTTAGGTAATTCATAGATGCCCATTTCCTTGGGCCTGGTTACTGGGGTTTCATTTTTTTCCCTTGGTGGTGACATGTTTCCCTGATTATTCATTGTCCTTGTAGCATTGTGTTAATATCTGCACATTTGAAGTAAGTACTTCTTTTAGTATTTACTAACTGGCTTCAGCAGAGAAAGCCCTTCACCAGTCAGCACATCCAGATATTCCGGGAAAGTCCATCTGGCAGGATCCAAAGGTGGGCTTGGTACTGGAGTCCTTGAGTGCACCAGCCTAGTGCCTGGGTCAGCAGGCCTGATCCCAGAGTCCACTAGAGTAGGTCTGGAGAATGGGTTTATGTGGACAGGCCAGGTGCTTCAGTCTGCAGTGGGCCCAGATTTGGAGTACACAGAGGCCAACCTGCTGCTGGGGTCCTCTAGGACTTGTCAGTGGGTCTCTGGGGCCAGACCTGGACCTATGTTCACTGGGAGAGGGCAAGAAGCCTGCATCTATGAAGGCAAGCCCAATGCCTGGGTCCATGGGGGCTGACCTAGTGCTGGGGTGGCCCTTGAGCCTGAGCCCACAAGGGCTGGACTAATGTTTGTTAAGACCTGGTAGTGGGGTCCATGAAGATGGGCTTGGTTGTGAGTCTGCAAGGGCTGGTTTGGAGCTTGGGTCTTCAGGGGTGGCATGGTACCTGGGACTTTTGGGTCATTACTGGATGCTGGGTCCATGGGGCCAGCCCAGTGTTGGGATCTCCTGCAATGTACCTGAAACCTGTGTTATCCAGCTGGAGCAAGCCTGACGTTGCATCTTCTGGAGACTGGAGCCATGGAGGCTAGCCTGGAACCTGGAGCTATAGCATCCAGCCTGGTGCCTGGGCTATGGGTTCCAGGCCAACTTGATGCTAGGGTAGGCCTAGAGCTTGGAGTTATAGGGCTGGCCTGGTGCACTGTTCTTCCTACCCTCTTTAATGTGTTTACTCTTATTTATGTGATCCACTCAGGTGCTGTAATCTCTTACATGGATTCCTTAGGTATTATGAACACATTTTCATGTGTGAATAGTTGTTCAACTTGATGTTTCTTAGAGGGGATGAGAAATAGAACGTTCTATCACATCATCTTGCTGATATCACTCTCTAGAAAATTATCGTTTAAATAGTTTTTCAAATCTCTCTCTATATATGAACTCAAAGGGTAAAATATGGACAATTTCAATTCTGTATTAATCATAGAGTAATAGACATTATACATTTCAATTTTCCACTCTTTTTTAATTTAATAGTGTGAAACATACCCAGTTCTTCTTTAATATCTTCCTTAATAAGATACACATCAAGCTTATATTCAGTTTTATCATGGGCAATATAGAATAGTGGTTAACAATGTAGGCTGTGGAAGAGGAATTCCTACCTTTGCCACTTTGTTGAACCTTGGACAATTTATTAAACTTACTTATGCGACATTGGACAAATGAGTAAATTTTTCTTGCTCACCATTTTCTCATTTTGAAAATGGAACTCATAATAAAACCTACCTCATTAGATCAATAAAACCATTAAATATGTAAAACACCCAGGACAGTGTCTGACTTATAATTGATCCTCCATAATCTTAAGCCACCATTAAGGGTACAACTTTAAGTTCAAA
This sequence comes from Indri indri, assembly GCA_004363605.1. Taxonomy (NCBI): domain Eukaryota; kingdom Metazoa; phylum Chordata; class Mammalia; order Primates; family Indriidae; genus Indri; species Indri indri. The sequence continues at coordinate 4,031 of RJWJ010012290.1, forward strand.
ATATAGCCTGATCCTTTGTTGGACAGTTTTTAATATGGAAAACTATTCCATATATTTAATCAAACTTGCCTGCCTGATACTTTGTCCCATTTATATTTTCAAAGGAAGAACTCTAGTGCCTCTATTACCTAGTAATTATTTATAACTGGAAAGCAGTGCTCATGTCCACTCCCTTTTCTGTGTGTAAAGTGAAATATATCCAGTTCTTCAAATATTTTTCCCAATTCTTTATCATTCTATCTTCTCTCCTCTGTATAATTCCAATGCACTAATATTCTTTAAACATAACATTTAGGAAAATATGGAAATACATACACAGTTATTAGCATTTTACATTAGAAAGCTTGTATCCCTTGATTTAATTCAACTTAAGAATGCATCGATTGTTTTAAATCTATAGCACCACATTTTTATATTTTGATTTACTCATAAAATCATAGGAAAATAGAACATCCCAACTAGAAAAGAGTTTGGAAATCAAATAATCCAAATCCTATTTTTACCAATGAGGAAATAATAACAGGAGACTAGGATGGAAAACAATTTTACTAAGGTCACATAATTCATTTTCCTCTTCCTGGTGGAGCCAGGACCATGTCCACAAATTCAAAACATGGGTCAGTATTTTTCACTCCAGTGCCAATTTCAATCAATTGCTAGTTCATCCTGTTGAGCAGGATCTAAAATTATATACTGGCTCCATTGAAAATAATGCTATGACTATTAAAAATGTCTACCTTGGGCAAAGGAGTGGGATGTGGTGCCACCTTTAACACTTATTTGTTATTTTTATTCTAAATGCCTCTTAACCCAGATCATTCCAATACTGAAATTAAGCGGTTGAACTTTTCCATTCAAATGAGGAATTTCACATTATATTTGTAAAGTTGTGAATTATAAATTTCATTCCATGACTCTAGTCTGTTGATCTTATCTCAAATCTTGATTTTGATATCAAATGTATTTGCTATTTTGTATATTTATAGGACATACACAAATTTGATAAGCATAATGACTATATCTTTATCCAAATAATTTATTAAAATGTGGAACAAATATATTTTTACTACTTTAATAATCTCTATTGAATATATTTCCTAAACCAGAATTGAGAGCAAATATTGTTCCACACACCCAGGGTATATCTAATAGCAATCAAGGAGCAGGTCCAATAAACAAGTATATATTCAGCCACTCCAATTTCCTTTGTAATATGATTTTATGGGAATATGAGTGTGAGTAGAATAATTACATATACTTGCCTCAGAAAATACTACTGTTTATTCAATAAAAAAGGGGCGGAAACAAAGACAGATAAGCAGTTCAGAGGAAGGAATATATAGAAAAAAATTGATAATGGAAGACAGAGGTAGTGGGAAGAGATTATATTATAAGCCAGGCAGACTATTTAAAAACATAGTTAAAAAATATTTGAAGCATTTTATAAGTTATCATAAGAACATCAGATAGACCTAAGAGCTAAACTGCAACCCTAAAAATGACTTCCCATTTGTATTCAATATTAGGTAGAACAGTGCCTAAAGCTGTTAGGCAGCTTCCTAGCTCCAAAGTGGGGCAGGTCACAGCAAGCACCCGTGCTTACTGGCCAGTTGAAAACATTTCACTCCTGGGACCAATAAAGGAGTAAGTTGTGAATATTGAAGCACTAAACAGCGTGACACCTGGCTGCCCAGGAAACATTTTAGCTGCTATTCCTAAAAGGCAGCTTGCTTATGGTTCTTTAAAACTCCGTACTGGCTTCTCACTGCTATTAGGAGAAAACTAATGAACAAAGCTAAGCTTTAGATTCTTTCTCCAGTTACCACACAGGCAAATAATGGACTCTTCCTAATGTGTCTGCATTATAAACTGTGACCTCAGTGTGCCTGTTCCACTACTAAAAGAAAAAAAAATTAAAAAATCCAAAATATATATAAGCAATCCAAAAATAGTCCCCATGCTATGGGAAGAATTGTTATGGCAGCCAGCACCTGCATATGTGTACACAAGAGGCCATTGCAGTTGTGTGTATTTCTACTGCTCAGTCAAGGCAAACAGCAACCAGCTGTCTGTGACTAGCTCAGACTAATAAGCATAAAATCAACATAGGCTGATCCAGGCTGAATATCAGCATCTGTTATGCCATTGTCTCTGCTGATATGTCTGACTGAGCAGAAGGAAGAGCCAAATAGACAGCCTGCTATGAGGCAGAACACAAAATGAGGAGCTCCTCACCACCTGCCAAGTTTTTGGTGAAAAAGCAATGGCGAGGAGGACCGGTCGAATCAACAGAGAAGGTGCCTCATTATGACCCTATAAACTCTATGTTTTCTTTTCCCATCATGTTTTCCCTTATGAGTGCTTTTGGGCAGTTTTAAACAAAAGGCAATAAAAAAGAGCCATTGATGACTCAGGAACAGGATTAAAGATCAGGAATCATAATATCATTTTATGCTTCATTACTTTCACCAGAGAGAGCCAGATGAGCAAATAAGGCAGACCATGTGCTACTGCAACAAGTGACGAGGCGTCCCTCTGACTCGAACAAGTAATATTTAGAACATCAGATACGGGGAAAACTTAGCTCTCACCTATTGCTTCCTCACTGTACTGCGGCTTCTGTCCCTCAGTTTAGCTCTGTCCCTGGTCATGTTCACTACTTCCTGTGACCTCAGAAGCACTCAGTACATTAACATTGTGCTCAGGCTCCTCCGATGTTTGAACACTCCACAAAGTAAACTACCCCTCTATTCTGCCAATGCAGAAAACTGATGGAGAGAAAAACAAGTCATCTCCTTTCCAGTGTCTCTTTTCTAATATTCCGGATAATATTTTTGAAAATAATCATTTCCTCTTACTATTCACCAAATAAAATAAACTGAAAATCACTTGACATTTTTTAATAGAATAAGACCCTCAGAGTTCTACAAAGTATTTTATAAAATGTAAAGTACAAGTATGGAAGTTTAATGTTTTTTAAAACAGTGTTTCAAAGGTGTAACCCAGTGGTACCTATGCAATTGATGTGCAAACATTGAAATATTTTTGTAAGTAACTAAAGAAAATATATCATAAAGTCTTTTTAAAAGAAAATCAAAGGAAACTGCTGTCTTGCTTAGAAGGGAGAATAACAAGAAGAAGCAGGAGACATCAGACATATAAAGTGTGTACTTTTTAGTGTAAATGCAGAGGGAAAAAGGTAGTTTGGGGACCAAAAGTGAGGATTTATAAACTGTGAATCACTCTGGGGAAAAAAATATTGGTGTTGCAAATCGGATCAGCATTTTTACGTTTTCTAATTTTTCAAGAAGCCAACAGAGAACAAATTAAAAAAAAAGAAAATCAGTACCTTGTAAATCAGTGCTTTTCCATTTTCTCAGTGCATCACAATTATTTGGCTAAATTAGAAAACAAAAGCCCCAACTTTACATTATCATCACCCCCTCACTCTATGGTTTAAGTTTCACTTAGGTGGTGGGGCCAGGTAATAGAAAATTTAAAAGCTCTCCAGGTGATTTCATTTAAACAGAGGCTAAGAACCATGACTGTTGTAAATAGAGAAATGCTGTAAAAAAAACTAGAGGAAAAATGGGGGAAAAAGGATTTTTGATATCACACCAACTCACCTTTATAGGTTTTGTGAAATCATATATGTAGTTTTGGAAAGGTTCCTCTAGAAGATGACACTATAGGGCAAAGAATCCAGTCCTGTCAGATACCTGATTGGGATATACCAAGATTTTATAGGAACAAATCAAAAGTAAAGCTCAACCAATTAGTTCAGTTGCCACATTTAAGAAATAGGAAACTGATCCTCAGAGAGATGAAAGGACTTTAATTGTTCCCAGTGATGAACTAGACATCCAGTCAGAGGTCTGCTATCTTTTTCTCATGGCCTATAGCTCTGTGTTCATGGCTAAAATAAGAAAATGATCAGTTTTAGAAATGTCATTATGAGTCTACAGAACCATTATCTTGAAGTGTGTGTTTATGTGCCATGTTCCGCAGTGAATTTGGGAGAGCAGTCAACAGGAAAGAGGTAAGAAAGACACAGGGGCCACTTGAAACAAGCCTAGGGAATTTAGAGCCAAAGTGCTCATTTAGTTTAGAAAGTTGTGAAACATGGTGTGTGTGTGTGTGTGTGTGTGTGTGTGTGTGTGTGTGTATGTTTATGAAAAGAAATTAGATCTTTACCTCATTGCAAATACAAACTTGAATTTCATTTGTATAAAACACTCAAAAGTAAAAAGACACATTTCTAAAATTTTAGAATAAAATACAGCCATTATTTAGGGCCATGGGGTAAAAAGGGATTTCTTAAGTTAAACACGAGTGGCACAGATTACAGAATAAATAAAAGGAAAATTTGACTATAGTGTTTGTATAATGTTGAAGATTAAAAGACACATTTAAAAAACTGAAATTTAAATACATAAGCTAGAAGAAAATACTTCAAAAATATATAACAGGGAAAGAATTAGTATCCAGGGTATACAATTTACATATTTTTTAAAAAAGATTGAATGAACACATAAGGGTAAGAGGACAAATTTATAATTCACAGAAGAGCACACTCCAATGACCAATAAATGCATGAAAACATACCCAACTTTAAGGAAATATAAATTTAAACAACCAGTAAATGCTCTTTAGTACTCACCAGATTGACAAGATAACTAATACTTGATCATTTCAAATAGTGACAAAGAATTTAAAAATGAGAATTCTCATTCATACACCACTAGTTGGAGTATAAATTGCTCTCCTTTAGACAGTAATGTGGTAATAACAAGGAGGTGTGTGTGTATATATATATATATATATATATATATGATCAGAAATTTCACGTGTAGGTATATATTCTCATGAAATTCTCACATAGTATATAAGAAAATGTGCACATATTATTCACTGAAGCATTAATTTTTATTAGCAAAACAAAATGTGAACAACCTAAATATTCATCGCAAAAGACTCTAGAAGTAAACTGTAGTATGTCCTATATTAGAATCCTGTACAGCCAGTAAAATAAATGAACAAAGCTATATGCATCAACATAAGTTGAGTGAAATAGGAAAGAGACAATAGAAAAGAAAGAAAAAGGGAAAGTTCATTGTCTTTGGCCAAACAAATTCCAAAGTTAGTAGACAAACACTGATGGAGGTACTTGTAGGTTTACTTACAAGTAAACTTGTTTAGTACTCTGGCCTTTGAAGTTAAGCAGAAGTGGGTTCAAAACCTTTATCTGATACTTAGTTTCAATGTGACGTTAGACCATTGCTCAATCTCTGCAAACCTATTATGTACATCTATAATATAAGAATAAGAAAATCTAACTTACTGAATTATTTCAGACATTACATTATTATAGATAAGGGAAAATTAAAACCTTTCCTGGCCCAAAGAAATTGTTTCATTTAAAAAAAATAGATTACAGAAGTCTCTTTCCCTATTTTGTTTTTACACCTGTATACATACTATGCTAAATGCTAGAAACATTGCCAGGTGAGGTAGCTCACACTTGTTATCCCAGCACTTTGAGAGGCTCACGCGGGAGGACCGCTTAAGGCCAGGAGTTTGGGGTTACAGTGAACTATGATCTCACCACTGCACTCCAGCCTGGGCTACAGAGTGAGACCCTGTCTCTAAATAAATAAACAAATGCTAGAAATATTATGTTGCCCAATAATGGTCCCTACTCCTGTAGAACCTCCGATCCTGTTCGAATTAGACCTTAAAGACAAAGTCACACCAGCTACCTGAGCATCTCCAGTGTGAAACCTCTAACCTCTACATGCTTTCATTCATATGGCATTTGCTTGCTCAGGCTATCAATTGCCTGAGCAATCAAAGAAACTAAAGCAATCCCTCAAACCAGAAAATCCATTATCTTTAAACACATCTCACTCTTCTGAAGTGGATATTACCATTATTACAAAGGCCAACTCTTTTTTTAGGCTCTAGATGGGTGATATTTGAAGGAGGTTGAACATACTAGATTAATGCCTGACAGTAGGAGATTACTATGTTTTATTACAAAGCTAGCCACAGGGTAAATATTGTATATGTTAGCTGAAGAAAGGTAATATGCCTAATTTTTAATTGGTCTAAAGTGACTAGTATTTTGTGGACATTAAACTATTTCAGAACATTAGGTTCAAACATAAGTGAACAGATTCTCTAGCAGCATCTAACTAATTTAAAATATTTGTACCCACATAATAATCTGAAATTTTAAAAAAATATGATTTTTTTTTACCAGGTAATCACTAGCATCAAGAAGGAATATGGAGGCTGAGAAAGAAGTTTAGCGTATGTATCTCTGCTATACTCAAACCCCACCCCCCCACCTCAGTCTCTCTCAGTCTCTCATTAAAAACTTCATTAACAGGATTTTACAACAGGCCAACAAAAAGAATAAACTTCAGGAGAGGTTTTATTGAATGGAATAGATTGCTTTACTTATACATAAGAGTCATGGTTAAACTTCAACAATATAACTTGTGAATTGCAAATTAAAAATAAGTGTAGTTTTTAAAAGGTCAGGAACTGTGTTAGCTGTGACTGACGATAACAATAACAACAATAACAACAAAAGAAAAACACATCCTCATCCCTATGCAATAAAGGCCAGTTCTATAACATTTTACCTGTAGGAATTATCCAAAGGAGAGCAGAAGACGTTTCTAGTAACATTGTATAAAGTGTTTCATAGGCTGTTTGAATTGAGCAGGTCTTTTGCTAATATGCTTAAATGTAAAGAAAATAAAGGAAAAGAAGAAAATTAAAAGTGCTACATTACATTAAGCAGCATTTAAATGACTACAGAATACTTACTTAGAGAGAATTTGTTCGGATTACTTAGATCAAAGTCACACACAGGTAATTTGCAGAGCATTTTGTGAGAAGTTGTGAAACTGATATTCAGTGAAAAAAAATATTCTTAAGTTCTTAGAATGCATTCATTAGATAAATATTTATAAAACATATTATTCAGATACAAATACAAAGAAAAACCACAACAGAGACATAACCCACAAAAAGACCTATATTTTATTACATAAAGGAAAAATTATGCACAAGGCAATGAGAAGTAAATTAATAGAAATCTTTAAAGATGTGATGTTAAGTAGACTTTTTAAGGATGACTGTAAGAAGGTTATTAATAATTAGAGAAGACAGAAAGAGTATCTCATCCTAGAGGAAGGAAAAAGCACAAATACAAAATGCTATAAAATTGTGGTGTGTACTCTAGTAAAAATGAACAGTATAATGCAAATAAACTGTAGTATAGAGTCTCCTTATGCCATTAATACCAGTCTTTCAGTAGCTTTCTGATTTCTCAATCTTACTATCCGCTTGAAGGGAAATGCCATTCTCTTCTCTTACAGCATCTCCTTTCCCAGATCAATGTATGTATTGTAAAATATGGCCACTTTGGATCCATTCTCTGATCTCCCAGAGAGAGGTTAATGTTTCAATGTAATGGGTAGAGCAAAAATGACATGGGAATTTTCAACCAAATTCAATTAGCACATGGGAGAAAGGGCTTTCTTTTGTACTATAATTGCATTCCTGCTCTCTCTCTGTATCTTGTCCCACTCATCTTCACATTCTAAGCTCTGTATGACCCCAAATCAAACAAAATGATGCCCTAAATTCCATGTGACCCAACAATAGTGACTTATACTTAGATTTTAAAAATTTATGTCTTAAAAGCAGGTTACCCATAATATTTTACATTTTGCCAACTAAACTATGAAAAATTATTAGAATATCAGTGTTGACTTTGAATGGTGTTCTCACACACCATGAGGAATAGGAAAACATTTTATAGTTCCAGAGTGTTTAGTTTTTGTTGCAAGTTCTTATCTATGCTTAATGGTTTGGGAGTCAGTCACGCTATGTATCCACTTTCAAAGTACTAGATTTCTGAATATCTTAAATCTGTTTAATGGGTAAATGAGGTAAGTTTTGCCAATAAGCCAAAAGACTGATAGAAAATTGTATTACATTTTGGGTTTATGAAGAACTAATAGACTATATTTGGTGCTGAACTTTATAAGAATTTCAGGAAAGCAGCATAATTATGCAAGAATCAGCAACATGATTAATTTTACATCAGTTCTGTGAGTTTAATGGAGGAGGAGATCACAGTGGGTAATTTTAAATCAATGAAGGGAAGAGAGTTGTTAAGTGCATTCAGGAGCTCCTTTTAGGTAGCTTAGATTAGCAGTAAGTCTTCTCGTTTTGTTTCTTCTTGATTCTGAAGTAGAGAAGGCTTACTAGCAAACCTCAGAAAGGGAACCATTCACATACCAATGAGCTGTACTTAAGAGGAATAAAATATTAGAAGAAAATCAAATTTTTTATTATACTATGCTGATAGCAAGTTTTCCAGGGTTAAAAAGATTTTCCTAAGCAGCATCAGCTTTGTTTATGGAGAAATTTATCTAATCATTGTGATTTGAGACAAGTTTTGACAATATGTTCTTTTCAAAACCAATAACTTGCCAATTCACAAAAGACTCATACTTCTGGACCTTAAAGACTTTTATTTTCAAGAGTTCCTATTGTCATTAAAATTCTAGCTAACTCACACTTTAGATTCACTAAATCCTCTTCCCAATTAATTGGCATCATGATCTGAGTAAGATTGATGGAAATGAAGCTCAGAAGAGTTCTTGAGTTAGGGAAAAAGTAATAAGGGAGTCTTTGGGAGACAGAAATGTTTTGAGATTGTTACTGTAGTCTCAACATAGAAGACATCAAATGGTCAAACAGGAAGAGACCAAGATATTTTGGTGAGAAAAATGAGTTATTAGAAAAACTTGGAAATGTTTCTAAATATATAAATGCTTTCACTACATTAGAAAGCCTGTTTTAATCTAAAATCTTATTTCTCATTGACAAAGCAAGAGAAAGATTTAGCCTACCTGCCGTGACAGAGCAGATCAGATGGCATTTGTTAACTGATCATTTCTGTAATGAATGACAATACTTTGGCATTATTCCTGGGTTAAATCCTTGATTTTTGAAGTCAGACCACCTGGAATCCAATTTTTGCTCCGTTACTATCAAGCTAGCTAGCCTTGGACAAGTTATATAATCACTCCAACTGTCGATTTTCTTATATGTAAACTGAGAATATTGCTAGGAGGTCAGAAAGAAAATAAATCCGTAATAAATATAATGATTGCGTTAATGGGAGTAGTAGTGGTAGCATAGAAAAAGAAGCAATTTAGTTTGTCTTGGGAGTTAGAGAAGGCTTCCCAGAAGAGGTAAAGTGAGCTGAGATCTAAATCATATGCAGGAATTTGCCAAGTGTATAAATTTGAGCTGTGAATCTCATGCAATAACATCATGCAAAGCTAGAAAGTACGAGAGAGCATGGGCCTGGGTTGTCAAGGAATTTAGGATGGTTGAAGTCAGAAGGGCTAGTCCTAGGGAAGGGATGTTTGAATGTAAGGCTAGAGTGTTTTGCTACAAATCTTTGGACAATCCCCAAGTAGAAGCCTGACAGATCATGCAGTGACCAGAATCATTTTTAACTAGAGGATGATCAAATGGAAACCATAGATTGACAAGATAAATCATTCAGTAAATTGTTGGGCTCTGGGATTACATATTTAGGGTTTAGGAAAGGGTTCCTCAGCAGCTCTGTTCCTCTCTGTCTCCAACTACAACATGGTATGTAGCAAATGTCCAACTGCCTTCTTCTGAGACAAAGTAGAAGGAGATGTACCATAGAAGCAGACATAGTGTTATCTTTCTTTTGAAATTAACATAGCAGCAAAAGTTCAACTGGACAAGGCCAATATCATTTACCTTCAGTCTGGAAATATCCTAATAATAGGGCACATTTCTACTTGTTCTGTTTTTTGAACTAGTGTCAAATGACATCTAATAAATCCAGTAACAGGCAAGATAACCAGTTGTTACCTTTGTCACTTCTCATTTCACTTTACATTTTTGTAAGGAGCCCACATTTAATAGGCCACAGGCAAAATCATGTTGAAATTTTACTGATTTTGTACAATTTTGAACCACCATTCTGTCTGATACAGAAACCTTAATTTAGTTGCTTATAGAAAACTCTGTCAAGTTAGTGATTTATCAACTACCTCACTCAGTCACTTTCTGGCATATTCCCCTTTCTCTCCTGGTCAAGCCTGGATCTGAGCACCTGGAATATCCAGTGGAATAGCATCAGTCGCTTGATCTTTGAACCGTCAGCTATTTGTCCACCAACATTTATATTCCTTTTCAAGGGGCATGAAAACTTCAAGATGTTCTCCCACATGGCAATAAAGTACTGGAGATGTGGGAGATGGTTTGGGAGGCTCTTTCAAGATTAAACAAACCTCAGGACTCTCGACAAGGCTTGTCATTGCCTTGGATATCATCCAGGAATCAAGTATAAATATTCTAGACAGACACTGCTACAGTCTACCCCTTCTTCTCAGCCATGGTTGAGAGGGCTTAGAGTGAATCGATAACTAGTTAGGGGATCACATCCTTCATATACACACGGAGCTTCCACTTGTTGCCTCGCTTTGTCTCCAGCTCTTTCCACCTCCCCCAGCCCCATGGCTTTATAATCCCAATATAAACAACTAATTCCTAAATAGCTCTGGCTTTGAGATTTTAAAGCAATATTTTCACTTTTTTTTTTTTTGTGATATACTATACCTGAGTCTGGAAAAAGACTGTGCCTGGTGGTTTGTGTAAAAGATTTTCAACGAATGCTTCACATATGGTTCTTTGAGTGCATCTGCCAGGGCTATATTCTTGCCAAAAATTGGGTTTTGCAGATATTTATAAGTAAGAAAATTATATGGGCAAATTAGCACTTATCAGAGAGCTCAATCTTAATTTTAGTTCTAGTTAACTCATTAAAATTGGTGTTAAAAGTAAATAATTTTTGAACGACATTGTTTTAAAGATCATGCTCTATTACCACTGTTCTAGCCCAGTGCTTTTCAAATCCTTATGCAGGTTAGAATCACCTGGAATCTTGTAAAAATTACCAATGTTAAGCTTTATTCCAGACAAATTATATTAGTATCTCTAAGGGTGGAACTTAGGCATTGACTTTTTTAAAAAATAATTTCCCTAAGTTTTAATATTTTGATATTCTCATGTTTTTTGAATATTAATTGTTCTGATGGCTTTAATGTGTAGCGTGAATTGAGAGTCACTGGTCTAGACTATCAGTAAACATTGCTTTTGTGTTTTTTAAGGGTGAGTATGACAAAAACCTTTAAGAAAAAATAAATATTTTTTACTAGCTTCTACAGAACTTTTCACTGTGTTAATAACCATTATAGAGAGAACCACATGTTGAATTTCTATTATTCTATCATCAAGAACATTTCTATTTTAGTGTCATTGAAACATAGTTGTGCTCCCTGGGATCAGAGGAGTGCTTGCAACATATTTGGTCTTATTTGTGCTTTAGTTACCAGAAAACCTGGTGCTGAAACGATTGCCCTGTTGCATAATTACTTCATTTTTAAATCACTATTTAATATCAACATTTTATTTCTATGACTCATATGTTTAGATTTCATCTTCATTTTAAAACACTTCATGGCCAGGTGTGGTGGCTCACACCTGTAATCCTAGCACTCTGGGAGGCCTAGGCGAAAGGATCGCTTGAGGTCAGGAGTTCAAGACCAGACTCAGCAAGAATGAGACCCCATCACTACTAAAAATAGAAAGAAAGTGGCCAGATAACTAAAACTAGAAAAATTATCTGGGCGTGGTGGCCCACACCTGTAGTCCCAGCTACTCGAGAGGCTGAGACAGGAGTATCACTTGAGCCCAGGAGTTTGAGGTTGCTGTGAGCTAAGTTGATACCATGGCACTCTAGCCCGGACAACAGAACGAGACTCTGTCAAAAAAAAAAAAAAAAACTTTAAATATTTTTTTAAAAGACAATTCAAATCCCATCTAAAATCAAAAAGTTTATAAATCATAAGTAAGAAAGTTTACCATGATCATAGCAATAATTATCGGTATGTCATCACTGGCCTTATCAAACACAAACTTATATGACAGCGAGGGTGGGATTTGTGGCTTATTATTATAGTCCTGTGAGAGTGCAATCAATGTTAGTTTTACTCTAAGTCACTTTCAAGACTAATGTTAGAGTAAAAAATTACTTCATTGATCATCTATTTGAGAGCTGATTATTAGTATTCGATGTTAGGGACAGTGTCATGCCTGCTGGTTTAATCCCTAGTTGCCGTGCCTGAATACATTCCCTTGTTTGTATCTTGCATTAATTTGGCAGTTTTCATTACTTATCTGTACCTCTCAGGAAGACAGTATCTCTTTTATAACACAAATGTTGTTTTACTTTATACAATGATGTGTTTCTGAAACTTGAAGTATAAACCAGTCTTTTAAGATTAAATTATATTTTAAATGCATGAGTTCTATATTTTTAAAGCATTAAGCAGAAAGTACTTTTTTCTGTGTGTGAATTGAACTATCATTTTGTAAGGCTTCTTTTTTTACTTGCAGTAGAGTTCAAGAATTTTCAATTACATTTATACTTTTAATTTATGTAAGGTTGTTATTATTACTATCTTTGTTTCATTTGTTTCAAAATTAAATGTCCATGATCCTGATGGTTTAATTCTAAGAAATGTTAATAGATGGACTGTGTTTCATGATTATCTCCAGCAGCTCAGGAGTTTAAATTAAGGTTGACCTTACATACTAGCATCTGGTTCTGGGATAAATAATTTGAGACTCATTAGGCAAGTGATGTTGGAAGGAAAAAGATAGAGAAAAAGTTGTTTTATGGATAATGAAAATGATGCTTTAGAGTTTGAAAAGGCAGATTTGCCCTAAGAGGTTTAGGTTGGTATCAATCTCCAGGCCTAAGAAAAAAAATCTGCGATAGTTCAGGAAGTGGGTTGTTAAATGGTTCTATGAACATATGCGTACAGGAATCATAACACTGTAATCTTTCAGACTACAAAATGATACCCATAGAGATAATGTGATTTCACCAGGGATAAGTATATTTGTAGTAGGGTTTGAATAAGAACTTAAGCTTCTTTATCCAAACACTAAATATCTCTCTTTTAAACTCAAAACAGAATTCTTTGCTCCACATCCTCCTATTTAACACCCCACTGTTTTGATCATATACTTCCAGTTATTATTAAGCACCTCAGAAAGGATGTCAAAATAATATCAATAAGGATGAACGTGGTTGCCATTTCTAAGAACTGAAATCAGCTTTAAGACCGAGCTCACATGAGGGAGCTTGGCTAGAACTTTTGCTAATTTTGAACTTTATTTTCCTTCATATTTTCCTTTCAATTCACATGTTTACTCAAATATATATTGTATCCAATCTTCTGAGACAATTTTTCTACTTTCTTTTTTTTATCAGTCCTACACGAGATGTTTTATCAATGGTTTAATTCCCCACAGGCACATTGTTTAAATTTCCATAATTATGTCAGTGGGAGGACATATCAACTAGATCTTTGCTACCAAAACATGTAACTTTGTTAGAAGTGCAGATTCTCAGCCCCTTCCCCAGAGCTGCTGAACCAGAATCCGCATTCCAGCAAGATCCCTAAGAAAGTCCGATGCACATTATAGTTAGAAAATCACTGAACTAGGTCAATAATTTACATAGTTACCAAGGAAAAAGCACTTTAAATGCCCACAGTAGTAAGACTGTTTTTTATTGCTAGTTTTAGTTTAAAAAGTTAAATTAAGAAGGGACAGATAAACTAGGGATGACAGAGACAGTGTAGACAATTTGTTTTGCTTTGTTTTGGTTTTGTAGCTGCTTCTGTTATTTTATTTGTTTATTTATGTAGGTAAAATGAAATTCTACACTTCTCTAAAGCAGCATCGCCTCTGCTAACAATTCAGTTTTCCTATTTTAATGCTCAAATGTTACACAAATTCCCAGAAACACAGTGATAATTTGAATTACTGAAAGAACAAAAATATCCCTTTTGCATGCAATGACAACTCTAGGATAAGATAAAAAGTGAGAGGTGGGAAGAAATAATGCAGGAGACAATATGTAAAAAACTACTTTGGGAATGTAATCATTTGTCATTCATCAGCTAATAAATAAATATGTCATCTTTTCATAAACAGAGTACACTACAGACCTGAATATCTCCCCCTCCTGGCACAGGCTGCCTCAAGTGATTTTGCCAATACAAACACAAGACACCTTGGTCAAAGAACACCCATTCTTTCTACCACATCCGTGTCACCTATGCTATTTATGTCTTTAATTCAATTGAGTCTTTGTAATCGATCAAAGTGTTAAGTTTTCTTTTAACATGTTTCAGAAGGATGGGAAATTTGGTGAAAGAGATGTGTTCATATGGTTATGGCTTTGCTTATCTTATTTTTACCTGAATTTACTCTAGCAGTCATCTACTAGAGAAAACTAGCAGGTAAGCTGTTCATTGAAGCAATATAGAATCTGTTATGCAAAAGAAAAGAGAGCACTTTTTAAACAAATTTTAAATTCACATAACTGGAGAGAGCACATCTTTTCAATATAGGTAGTCTGAGTGATAAACCAGTGAGAAATACTAAGGTGATTGGTGAAAGTCATCATACAATTTCCAGCCAGCTGTCAATTTGGGCAATGATGTGCCACTACTGTCTGCAGCAGACACAGGTGAACAAACATCCACAATTGCTTTAGCTATAGATATCTACAAAAAGTTTGGTTGTAACTTGTAGAAAAAGGGTTACAAAAGGAGGTTCATTTCTCAGAAGAAACACATTGCTTATATAGTTATATTAGTACATGCCGCAGCTGAGGAATTACAAAGGAAAAGTTTTAATTTAAATCATTCCTTGTCTATTTTAGATTGCTGTTTTTCCTGTATCTGGTCTGCATTCAACCCCAAATAGAATGAAGGCTCTAAGCACACAGGTCGTCAGTTACTACAACAATTATCATTATTTTTCTCTATACAACAAATGTTGGCCATTCAGGAGCAAGGGAGATTATTATTATAATGGCTAGAGGGGCTCAAAGAATATGCAATAACATCAGTTTTCATGCTGCCTTTTTATACGAGGCCATAGAAAAGAAAAGGAGAGCTAGCTGTTTTCCTTAACAAAATGAGAAGTTGAAAATATATGTTACATTAAGAGAAATAATTTGCCTCAATGTGTTTCATAATGCCTAGCACATGTTAAAACACTCACAAGTATATGTTGAAATAACGATAAATGAAAAAGTAAATTGGAATTGGGAGCAATAAACCCAAACTTAAAGGCAAAACTCTTCGTATTTTTTGCTATCTAAATAAAAGTGGTAAATAATTGTTTCTAATCTTTAATTAACACTCAGTTTCACTAGTCTGTTAATAAATACTAGTATTTTATTTGCTTAGCAATAAAATACTTCATCTTCTACTAAATGCCAGACACTGCCCTAGGCACTGAGCATGCAAAGATGAATAAGTCATAGGCTCTGATGTGGGAGAAACTCAGAGTCAAGACTGAACACAATGAATGCTATTATGATGTACACAGATCCCTGCTTCACAGTGAGGAACTCATCCCACCAGCTTCTTTGAGGGTTGATGACTGATGACTATTAGCTGGGTCCCTTTTTGAGAATTTACCTCAGCTTGAGAGACCTGTCTGATGCAAGGTCACACCCCTTTCCCAGAGGTGGTCCACAACAAATGACTATTTGCTGTGAGTAAATAAAATCTGGCTCCCTCATCTCAAGGGAAATAACTGTGTAGCACTATCTCAGCTCCAGAGCTTCCTGGATATTTGGCTGAAGCTTTGCACTACAACTCCTCTCTTTGCCAAAACCCACATCTCCCATTTTCCAGTGGGCTCCTCTGATAAACTTCCTGCACAAAAATCTCTGTCTCAGAGTCTGTTTTGTGGGGAATTCAAAATAAGAAAGTTGATGTGAGAAGTGGCCTGAGAATGCAGAAGCTGAAATGGGATTTCAGAGACAGCTGTAGGGAACTGAAGATGCTGCCACTAGTATAAGTGGAATACTAATTGCTCTTGGATTTCTGTAGGAGTGCAAATGTCAGTATTTTCATGATTAGTAAACTGGGATGGGATACTTGTGAGAGGGTATGTACTGGCAGGTACAATATAACAGGATTTTAAGAGGATGTATAAATGTTAATTATAAAGATAATAAAAAATTGGATGATCTTTCTTGAGTGACCTTGGTCTATTGGGAAAGACACTGAAAAGCTGAGATTATGGAATCACCAACTAAAGGCAGAGTATGAAAGTCAGAGCATCACATTTGTAGCATAATGAAACTAATCTCCTGTAGCCAAACAGCTGAGAAGCTGAAGATCAGATCCAGGACTTATTTACAGGAGTTGCAGAGTTCTAGGGAAAGTTGAAGCCCGATACTGGCAAGTATGCTATGTCAAGATCATAGCCATAGCCCTAATGTAGAAGGAGTGGGACTCTGAAATTTGGAACTAGGTAGGATGATGCATTCATAAGCATTGGAACCCTAGCATCCCCTGAGCACTGTGGATCTGCAGCCATGGGAACTCAGACCCAGGAAAGCTGTGGAAATGAGCAATAAAACCCTAACTCATGGTCATGATAGGCAATCCACAGGTTATTGGTCAGTGTATAAAATCAAAGCAATCGAAAATCAGGAGGTTAAGGGTAACCACTTCCCATAAGCCCTTGCAGAGTTTCTGATTCTGAGCCAGTTTTTAGATCTATAACCCACTAATTGAAGGAAAGGACTGTAATTTTTAGGAGTCCAGTAGTCCTTTGTATGACAGGAAAAAGTAATGGGCAAATTACTACCACTTGCATCTTCCATTAATTAAAAAAATAAAGCACAATGCCGATTAGACTTTGTTGGGTTCTGTAGGCAACATATTCCAACTTGAGAATATACTGCTTTTGCCCGATTAACAAGTAGCACAAAAAGCTGCCAAATTTGAGTGGGACTCAAAGAAAAAGTGATTGGGCAGGAGGACCAGTCTGCAATGCAAGCAGTCCTGCTGCTGCAGACCCAATGATATAGGAAGCACTGGTGATGGGAAGATGCTGTTCAGGGTTATGGTAAGCTGAGGAAGGAGGATCACGACTTAGATCCCTAGGTTGTGGATTAAAGCCAAGCCATTTGCAGCAGATGGCCTGCTACTGGGCCCTGATACAAAGCACCTGATCATGAGATGACAATTGACTATGTGGCCAGAGCTACTCATAGAATGCCAGGCTCTGTCAGACACACAAAATCACAAGTCTTTTTAGGGTCCCCAACAATCATTGTACAATGGATGTGGTATACCAAGGGTCTGAAACAAATGACCCAACCCCCCTTGACATCCATCTCTATCTTGCTGAGGCCTTTTCCTCAACTCACATCTCTAGCAACATGTGGGAAGGGGGAATTTTTTTATGACCTACTGGAGGAGAATAAACATGTCAAAATTTGATGCATAAGTGGATTGGTTTAGCATGTGAAAATGAACCCAAAATATACTGCTGCTATACTACAGCCCCAGCAGGGGTCTCCCTGAAAGTCATGACTGGAGGGAACTCTTCCCACTGTGCAGAACTTCAGGCAGTAAACCTGGTTATCCTTTATGCATGTATGTGTAAGTAGAAAAGACCTAAAGGAAAGTGTGTGTGTGTGTGTGTGTGTGTGTGTGTGTATCTATCTATGTATGTGTAATATGTATCTATACACACATATATGTGTGTGTGTGTGCGTGTGTGTGTGTGTGTGTGTGTGAGCACCTTGAGCAATGGTAAATGGCTTGGTTGATGGAATAGGAGTGTGGAAAGACAAAGATTAGGAAATTGGAGACAGAGATTTCTAGGGAAGAGGCATATCAACAAATCTTTGGAAATAATAACAAATTGAAACAATAATTATGCTGAATCTTAATGCGTACTAGAGAGCTTCCGCCAGGGAAGAGGCAACAAACCACCAAGTAGGCAAAATGATTCATCCTATTGACATTATTGAGCTTGGATCTTGAGCTAATGCAGAACCAATCAAATGTGTGAATATAGATGATAAAGCCAAGCTGGCAATATTGAAGGTTATGTGCGGGCCCAGGAGCATTGGCTACCACCTACCAGGGCCAATCTATTCACTGTTACTACCAACTTTCTGAGTGGTCAGCAATAGAAACCAACACTGAACATATGACACTCTTACTAAAGGATAGCAACCAGCTATTTGGTTCATGTTGAGTACATTGGACCCTTTCCATCCTGGAAGGGGCAGCAGTTCATATTGACTGGAATTGATTTATATTCCAGGTATAAAGTCTTTCCTGCTGACAAGGTCTTAGCCAGTGCCACTATCTAAGTGCTCCTGAGTGCTTGGATCTACTGATGTGGAATCCTCCATGGCACAGCATCAGACAAAGAAGTCACTTTTAGAGCAAGAAGGTATATCAGAGGACCATAATAAGGGATCTACTGGCTCTGTCATATACTACACCAACAAGAATCTACTGGAAAATGAAAGAATAATGAGGCACTAGTTTAGAGATAATACTCTGTAAGAACGGAACATCATCACCTGAGAAGTAGAATACCCCCTCCATTAAACCAATAACTATTATATAGTGCTGTTTCCAACAGGGAGAACACGTGGTTTTAGGAAACAAGAGGTGTACATAGAAACCACTCTGCTCACTATCACTCCCAGAGATTGTATAGGGTATATATACTTACTGTCACCACAACTCTGGATTCTGCCAGTTAAGAGACCCTTGTTAGCAAATGTATTAGCAAAACACTTCCACCTGGAAACAAGGCAAGAATTTTATAAAACCTTCAGCTACAGCTGCCACCCAATCATGTTTGGTCTCTGTGTGCTGGATGTCAAGGAAAGGGAGGTGTCACCATCCTGTCAATGGTAATCAGCTCTGGTAATGAGTGGAGGTGGGAAGCTGCTGTTACACAGAGGGCAAGAAGAATATGCTTGCAGCTTTCTGGCCCACTGAGATGTCTTTGGTATGTGATTTCCTAATTTCGAGGGTAAGGGGATGAGTGAAACAGCCATGGCCAATAAAAGGCATGGTACTGGGTATTCAGACCATGAGGGATGGTCTGGATCAGTGGTGTACTAGAGCCAGGTAGGTCACACTGGCTTTCATTTCTGTACATCTACTCTAAACTCCATGTTCAATGCTATCATACAGGTAGCTTAAAATTAGCCATGATGACAATATGTATGCCATACAAATTGGCTAGTACTAGAAATCAAAATATTTATTTTTATTTTTTTATTGAAATAGTGCTAGTTTGTCATCAAGCCACAGGTCCAGGTGACCACCCAGGTAAGCCACCTAGATTAGCAGATGTGATTGTTAAGGGTGAGGGAACCTAGAATGGGTTGTAAATGATGTACAAGATAAGAACCAGTTGCAGTAGTGGGGCTTCAGTCCCTCCCACTAACTTCATCTTGTAAGTTTCCCCAGTAAAAGAAATCAACCAGAATTCTGTAGACATTATTCCCACAACTTATTATATGAAGTAAAAGGATCCAAACAGCACAATTACTGAACAACATGGTGGATGCTCTAAGGTAAATATTCTTATCATGGCCAATTTAAGCTACCAATGTGGTATTATTCAACATGAAGTTGGGAGGAGACATGAAAAATGATTCTCAGGTTGAATGCCAGTTGAGCTTGCTGGTTTTGCTCTCCAGAGAGCATATTCTGGGACTGAGTTTAGTGGGCATTTATTAGGGAGTATCCTTAGGACCAACACTTTTGGAAGAGGGAAGGAGCAAGAAGGATTGAGCGAGGAAAGAAGTCAAGATGGAATGCAGGCCTGGACAGCTTCAGTCAACTCCGGGGAAATCTCTAGCTCTGAACTGGTCAACTGGAGTTCTTAGACACTGGGCCAAAATAAACAGGCCTTTATATCCAACATTGATCAGTTACTGGATGGAACTTCCTAGATGGTGTGAACTTGACCAAGAAAGCTCTTTTCAGCTGAGGCAATCTCTGATGGGGCTGATAGATGATGACTGTCTACTGACTACATACTCAGCAGTGGGGCAGCAAGCACTTCCTTAAAGGAGGGATTTGGGCAGAAAATCTCTGTCTACCACAGTGCATATTATGCATTTCAGGACGAATTTTCCCAGCACCTAAAAGGTTGGTAGCTGATAGCTATCAGCTGAGAGTCCCTTTGAAAATTGTCTCAACTGAAAAAAGGCCCCTTTATGAAAATAAATATTCCCTCTTTAGAGAAGATCGGTTATCTTAGAGACAAACATGAACATAATAGTCCAGTCTTCTTGTCTCAAGGGTGTCCCCTGTGAAGCACTATCCCAACAGCAGAACCCTCTTGAAATTGTCTGAGGCTTTTGTTGTGACTATATCATCGATCAAATCTTCCCTCTCCCTATTTCCTCTTCCTTTAGTTCCCAAGTGTTGATCTGTAGGGCACATTCCAACAAACTTCCTCCAAGCAAATCTCCATCTCTGTGTTTGTTTCCTAGGCAACCTGATCTAAGAAGTGATGAAAGCAACTATAAATCTGTGTAGTAAAAGATATGACACAAGTAAGCAATAGCAACCCTGAAGCACAGTAAGAGCATTTGGGCTGGACTCGATAGTTGTGGATATGCAAAGAAGAGGGTCAGGGTAGCCTCGACAGGTGAGATGATGTCATCTGTCACCCATGTTGACCAACTAGAATGGAGCCCTTAATCCACTCCTATTTTTAGGATATAGTAGTTAAGTTTTGCATGCAGATATATGTAACCAAAGGCTAATTATGTTAGCTTTAAAAAGCAAGGGGTTAATTTTTTATATATAGTAAGAAGTTTTCAGATAGGTAGTTCAGAGTTTGTATGGCAGATCTATAATATTACAAATGACTCAGATTTTTTTTCTTTCTTTCAGCTCTACCTTTCTTGCTGTGTGACTGTTTTCCTCAGGCTCACAGTATAATTGCTGCATTTATAGAGAATAGTTTTCTCTCTCCACAGGAAGAATGGGAAAGATCAAAAAGAATGAGAAAAATCAAAGGGAAAATTGCAATACGCAGAAGTCAAATGACTTGTCCCCTTTAAAAAGAAATGATAAATGCCTGAGGTGATGGATACTCCTTTTACCCTGATGTGATTAATTCACATTGTATGCCTGTACCAAAACATCACATGTACCCTATAAACTACTATGTACCTGTAATGATAATGAAAAATTTAAAAAATTTAAAATGTTTCCCTAAGCAGTTTCTGTCTCATTGGCCAGTGACAGTTCCTGCTGCACACCTGACTGCCAGAGAACACAGGAGGCAGCTGGTCACCTTGCTTCCTGAGCCAAATTATTAGTTAGGAAACAAGAGAAAGCAGATACTGGGTAGGCAATTAGTAGTGTCTACAACAGAAGATTACTATACAAATAAAACCAAAATAAACAGGAATAGTTATTATTGTTACTGTGGATTACACATGGCTTAATAAATTCGAAACAATATAATTCTCACCAGGTTTTTCTTTCCTAGTCAATAAAATTTTATCTTGATTATTTATTTAATGTATTAAAAGCAACCAGTTTCCAAATAACATAAAATGTATCTCTTAGGGAACTCACTAAAATATCGAGGGGACATACAACATGTTTGATGCAGCATCAATTACATATACAAAATAGCAAAACTTAAGTTTGTCATGTGGGAGCAGTTTTTTCTTTCCTGTATTGTATTGGTTTAAATTGTAAAAAGTGAATATCAGGAAAGAATCCAATTTCTGCAATTGCTGTTTAAGCAAAACTTTCCACTAAACTAACAGACCAAATTCAAGGAGTACATTATTCACACAGTGTCTTACATACACAGAATCCCAAAATGATTTATAAAGTTAAATAATACAATTACACAGTTAAATAACCTCAAAGGGAGAAGAAAATTAAGAGAGCTTTAGGCAAGAGAGAAGAGACTTTCAAGAATTATATGAAAAGAAGAAGCGATAGCATCAATGAGGCAGAGAAATGTAAGAAGTTTTCTCCATATGCCAAGAGCAATAAAGGAAAAGGCTTTTGATCCTATCTCACAGAAAAACACCATGGAAGGAAGGGAGAATTAATGTCAGAGAACCGAGGGAATGGAATGGAATGGAGACAGATATTCCTTGAAATGTATTTTCCAGCTACGAGCAGATATAAAATTTTAAAGGAGGTTGGGTATAAAAATTCTTGAAATACAAAAATCATTTGATAAAATATGTACACAACTCCAAAATTCCTATGCATTTATACACAGTCCTCAAAGCAGGAACTACGAAGACATATACATGACTAGCCTAGCAATACTGGATTATAAGTGAACCCTCTTTCTCCGCCCATCTGTCTTTATACCACAAGGTTTGATGTTTTATTAATATAAATAAATCCATTATATAAGCCTTGGTATTCTTTTACGGTAAAGGCATTCCACACCTTGAACATCATCCCTGCTTCAGTGAGAACTGCAATATAATTGTTTCATTGCTTTGGTCTGTCTCTTTATTCAACATCCCCACCTCCCATATCAATTCCAGCAACTCATACATTTTCTTTACTTAGAAATTTTAGCCACAGCTTATTCTCATAGCTTATGTCCCAATTATGACTGTTTGAGTAGAATTCTAAGGTATAATAAACCCAGTAATAGATTTAGAGATAAAAGGAGAACTTTAGTAAGTTTGCTCAGTCATTCCATTGTGTAGTCATCAATGCACCCCTTAACTTTTATAAGCCTCATTGTCCCTCCCTAAGAAAGAAGATAATAGTTAATGGACCACAGAGATAGAAACAAATTAAATGATCATCATGATAGAAAGAGGAGAAAAACAAGACATTTAAATAGAAGGAAAGTTGGCGTCAGCTAAAGACAGGAAATGGCAGAAGCTTATTTCAATATTATCAACAGAATATATAAAACATATGTGAGTGCTTTTTGAATGTAAAATGCGTGCATATAAACTAGACAGCTCAGGAAAGTCAATTCTAGAGGAAGTAGAACAAATTACAAGGACCATCTTTGCAGTTGGAAAGTCACTTCTTCAACATTAACTATGCATTCCAGATCTGCTCCTAGAAACCTCTTTTAATATACGTGACTTCTGGAGATATAATATTAAATTACTTACTGTCTTCAAGTAAGTATATGTCTTTACAGCCCATCCTCCCTACTGGATATTTTGAAAGTTTAATCATTTTTTATTGACCTTTATACTGGGACATTGAATTAGTATAATACTGTAGAGTGCAATGATAGGCAAAATTGTATGTCACAGATACTGAAATTATTGTATTTCAGTATTCAAAACCTCGTCCCATGCACTCCATTTTCAGTGGAATGTGGATTTCATTAGCAGGCATCTTTGCCTTTTGCTGTTATACTGTTTGATGGAGAGATTTGTAAAAAGAAGATAGAGGCTAAGTTGAATTGCATGGCATCTGTATGTAAGAATGGAGTAGAACCCACAATGTGGAGGGAGGAGTGGGAAGAGACAGGAGAGCCAGCAGAAGCTGGAATGGTGCAGATATTGGGAAAGAGGGATTGACAAATACTTGAGGAGCAGCTTTAGTGACAGATATAGAGATATTGATATGGAGATACTCACATTGCGGAGTCAGATGAGAAGGGAGAAATTAGGACATTTTGCTAGATGTCATGCAAAGCACTTTCCTATTTTTCCTCTTTTGTGTAAGACGTATGTTTCCTTTCAAGCCTTTAATGTAATTTAATTTAATTAAATGTTGTTACATGGATATGTTGGATAGCAGTGAGGTCTAGGCTTTGAGTATACCCAACATTGGAATAGTGTACACTGTACCCAATAGGTAATTTTTCTTCCCTCGCCCTACTCCCACTCTCTCTCCGTCCCACCTTTGGACTCTTCACTGTGTTTTATTTCATTCTGTATAACCATGAGTGCCCATAGTTTAACTCCCACTTATAAGTGAGAACATTCAGTATTTGATTTTCAGTTCCTGAGTTACTTCACTTAGGATAATGGCCTCCAGTTCCATCCAACTTGCTATAAAAGACATTATTTCATTCTTTTTTTATGGCTAGCAGTATTCCTTGGTGCATATATACCACATTTTCTTTATCTACTCATCATTTGGTGGACAGAAGTTTATTCTTTGTCTTTGCTATTGTGAACTGTGCTGCAATAAACATACGAGTACAGATAACAAACGGCCGAAAAACACGAAAAAATGCTCAACATCACTAAACATTAGAGAAATGCAAATTAAAACCACAATGAGATACCGCCTTACCCTAGTCAGAATGGCCATTATTTAAAAAGCCAAAAGACAATAGATTTTGGTGCAGATGTGGTGAAAAGGGAAGACTTATACACTGTTCATGGGAATGCAAATTAGTACAATCCCTGTGGAAAACAGTATGGAGAGTTTTTCAATGAACTAAAAGTAGACCTACCATTCGATCCAGTAATCCCACTACTGGGTATCTACACAAAGAAAAAGAAGGCATTATATCCAAAGCCTTTTATTTTTAATATTTGATATATGTTGTCTTTTGTACATGACACTCTGCTGGGACAGGCAATGAGACAATACACGTGAGACAGACATACAGATATTTATATGGACATATTTACATTATATAATATTATTAATAGTATATATACACATATCTACATACACGCAAAGTTTGGCAGCGGCAGAAAGTTATGACTTTGGGAAAAGAAAAGCAGACTTGCATTTGAAACAATTTAAGGAGCACCATATATCTTAATTCCACTGAGATCTGTTATGATCTCCAATCAGCACTGACAGAACAAGGCAGTCATGGTAGTGTTCCTAGTGATAGGGAAGGGTTAACTGGAACAAATAATGTCTAGAGCAAAATAAATATAACAAATTATTTATAAAACCCGGCTCCTATGACAATATCATAAAACTTGACTTTTAATCTTATTTCTCTTTTTTTTTGAAAGAGAGGAGTTTCATTCATATGAGAAATGTTCCCTTTTATGTCTCTCTTGCTACCAATTTGGCCCTCCATGTGAAAAAATCCAAGGCCCCAAATGTACCATTTACGATAAATTATGCTTCCAAGCTCATAATTTTAGTCACTTCGGATTAAATGATTAATTTTAGCCGTTTCTTCTACCTCAGTTTGTTGTTCTCCTTGACTTCCACATGATATTTTCCTAAAGTCATCATTGAACAGTCTGTTTATTAAAATGTTACAGTGAGAATAAGATAGTGATGAATATTAAGAGCCAGAAGGAGTTACTATCATCGAAAATTGCTTTAGTCAGTGCAGTTAAGTGAAAACATATGTTGATAAGAGTCATATTTTTCAGTAAAGCATATTCTTGTGGCTTAATTTGTTCTACAAGCCCAACCTCTTCCTCCCACTATTTCTGTCTAAACACAATATTACTTTCTCTCTTTAATTATCTTAACAGCATCCCTGTAAATAAATGCAATAGCTTAATTGTACTTGTTTGTGAGCTATCTGTTTTAGTGTGGTTCTAAATGATTACCTTTTCCAATTATTTTTGTGATGCTGCTGCTCATAAAAATAAGATAAAAGCCAGTGACTACAGCAGAGAAAAAGTGAAGGGTACAGAAAAACACAGAATTGCACTATAAAAGGAATGGAAAGAAATTTAGATACTGGATAGTCTTTCCTACCAAATCATCGACGTCATCAGAGGCTGAGGCCCAAGTAAAAGACTTATCCAAATATCCATTAATTAGAAGATCTCTAAAAACCACAGAGTAGTGGATGCTGTGGTATTAACATTGTATCCGGAGATCTGCCTTCCACAACTGAGGCTTTTGTTCCTCCAGTTGTTGGATGTGTTCTCTGCTGAAAGGTCACAAGTTAAAACTTCTCCAGGAATTGCCCTTAAAGTAAGGATGAGCATAATTCTCAACCAGGATTATACTCATTCTCCAGAATATTCCACATCAAATGGCTAAAATATATAGAAGCTTGGCCATCTTTTCTCAATTTAAAATGTCTCTGAAGGTTCCTTTAAGCTCTACAACTCCTCATGAGATTGGTAAAGTCCTTTTTTTGTATTTACATCACAGTTCAACTTTTCTCTCCATGCAATCCTGCTTCTCTCAGTTCCCCAAGAATGTTTTTCCAAGATTATTCTCCAATAAATATTGTGTATACAAATTCCCTCTTCAGAGATTGTTTCTTAGAGAATCAAGTTGATAGCACACAATTGGACCAATTTAATAGTTGTCTAATTACCAACTTGAGAAGCTCATGGATTTTCTAAACTGTCTGAATTTTTAATCAAATTTTAAAGATTAGAAGATTAATAAAGATGATAATCTGAGGAATTTATGCTTCTAATATATTACTTCTCAATATTAAACTAAGAATTACAGAGTTTTTTCATTGTTAAAAGTAGACGAAGACTAGTTTTAGAATCCAATCTCTTGTTAGGCAAGTATTTACTGTGTATCTATTATGTGCCACCCATAATGCAAAGAACTAATAATATTAAGACAAATATGACACAGGTCCTGCCATCAAGGAGAAGATATTTAATCAATTATTTGCAATAAAGTGTGGCAATAAAGCAATAGAGGTACACATATGATAAGGAAATGGGACAAAAGAAGTGTGATTATATTACTTTGGTGAATCCAAGGAAGCTTCATATAGAAGAAGATATCTCAGCTATGCATGCAAAAATTAGTAATGAGATCATGAGGTAGAGAAGCAAAGAGTGAGAGGAGTAACTCGGGCAACTATAATATCACATGCAAAGTTACAGAAGCAGCAGGCAGAATATTATGTTTGAGAAAATTCAAGTAATTCAAGACAGTTAGTCTGGAGAACCTGGAAAAAGAGTGGCAGGATAGAGAATGGGGAAAGGTTGGACTATTAATGTTCTCTGCCATTCAAAGAAAGGCATATATTTTCTGTAATAATATGTCACCTGTGTTTTAGAATGATCATTCTGGAAATGATAAATTAGAAATATTGGAGGGAAGCAAGACCAGGAATAGGATAACAAGCTAAGACACTCTAGTAATAACACAAATGAAAAATGATAAGAGTAGTGACAGTTGTGATAGAGAAGCATGTATAAAAATAAGAGAAAGTACAAACAAGAGGACACACTGACTGAATTCTCCTTAATGCAACCCTCCACTTTGTAATATGCATAGCAAAGACTCCTCGGGCTTCTAGTGACAGGCTATAGCCAAGTCATTCCTCTAGGTATGTTCCAAGTGATCATCCTATGTTAAACTCTGTGTTCCACAGCCAAGTTTTCAAGAACCTGCCAGATACTCTGATAAATTCATTTATTATAGAATTTAATTGTTTGATATTTAATATCTCCTATGAGTATCTATAGTTTCACTAAGGTCCTGATTTCTAATGTCTTAACACTGAGGAATGAACCACTAATGGTGAAATTACAAATTGTCATTGAATTTTCCTATGTGTAAGGTCAGCCCCCTTTCCTATATACATATCTCTTATCTGTCAAAGAAAATTGGAGTATAAGTTGGAACATGAAAAACCTAATTGGAAGCAAGCACATTTTCTGATATGGAGGGTTTTTTTAATTTAATTTCTTTATTGATAAAATTATGTGAATTTTATCAGTACCACACTTAGAAGCAGTGATAAAGAAATTGAACATCCCTATGTTGCAAACCATGGATGAAAAGAGATGGCTTAAAATTGGAAGAAAAGAAAGAGTTCTGAAAAATACATTGGGGTCCTTACATTGCAACTTTTGGAATTTACAAGTAAGTCAACAGATTTCGTAAGAGATAAGGATATGCATCCCAAGATTAAATAACTTGCTTATGTTAATGAAATAGCCAAGATGATAATTCAGGTCACATAGTACATGCAATATTTCGACTTCGTGTTTTTTCCAATTCTTCATGTTTAAGAAACTCACCACAATTCTACATTTCAGAGAGTGAAAAATATATACTGGTAACTTGATTGGTAATACAAAAGCAAATTTTAGGCATTTCTTTTCATTCCATTTCAACGACATCTTAAAGAAATTCTTTACTAACCCATTCAATCCAGTTTTATAAAACCAGATGATGTATTTCAACTTTTATATACTTGCCTCTAAATTGTATCTCTTATCAAAATTGTTCCCTCTGAGCAGCCTAAGTAGAGCTCTCAGTCATTCATCTTTGACCACAGAAATGTTTGTTCCTCCAGTTCTGGGAATTAGCTCTTCAGAGAGAAGCCACTCACTTTGAGGGTTGGCTTCAAATCCTTTTTGGTAAAAGTAGAATATAAATAGATTTGACTCAATAATGCTGAGTTTTTTAGGCTTCTTGCTTCTTATAACCAACAATTCTGATTACTTGAGAGATATTGAGACCAAATGTTCAAAAGCTTTCATGTTGCAGACTCTCAAAAGCCAAGTGGTGGAGATGGGTGGAGGCAGGCCTGCTGTGAGATCTATCTTCAGACCTCACACAGAAAAGGACAGCAATAAATAAAAGGAGATGATCGTATAGGCTTAAACCCATTCTTCAGAGTCCATGTTAAAAATTAAAGTGCTGGCATAATATATTCATTGTAACAAATATATTATTATATATTTATATATAATATTTTATAATATAAAATATCAGAGAAATTTGTGATAAAGATAAGCAGAGGAGAGTGAAAGACAATTAGCAAGAAAAAACAATGATGCATCAGCAAGAGATGCCAGAGTCACACTGAAGACCTACAAATCCTTCTACACGATGATTTAAGATTAGTAATATTTGTAAGATTTTATTGTAGAACTTAAGTGCACTGAAACTTTGTAATAGAATTTACAGCAGTATTTTGACTGTTCAACAAATTTAAAAATTGTTATACTTGACTTACATATAAAATGCATCATTGCCTTTAAATAACAAAGTCAGATTCAGAAACAAACTCATTGAAAAAGAGTTATGAGTTACTCTCTTTCTATGAATACAAGTGACATATTTTGCTAAATGAATTACTCCATATTTCAGAGCAAGAGGAAAATCCCAAGAACTTTATTAAAAATTAACAGTTATAATGGGATTAGCACTAGCATTGATCTGTTTATGTAATAAAATATCAATAAAATTCTATAACACATAAAACTGTTACAAATAATTCTGTGAAAACAGTGATGAAAGTTACATATTTAATATTGGACATATTTTAATTAGAGCACATTTAATCATTTGTAATTATAATTTAGGTATAAAATAATTTATTTTCATTTTACAGAATTCTTGTTGACAACCACTCTTAAGAACTTAACGAGAGAGTGATACACAGTAAACTTTAGATAAAAAATTATGTTGATGTATCTGATTTATTTTATCACTATATCAAAAGACCTAATAATGATGTTTGGATTTACCAAAAGATTCCTCTATTAGAAGACTTTTAAAAAATGATTTCAAACAATATGATTATGTAAAACAGAAAAGAAAAGCATATTTTTCTTACCAATAAAATTTTGATGAAAATAAGAATATCTTTAAATTTTTTAACTTTGATTAAAAATGTAAGTCAAATGCTTTGATTAAAAGAAGCAAATTTATGATGAGACTTAATTGGAATTTAAATTTGTTGAAGGCGGGAACTAAGATCAAAGGAGAATATTTGGATTATCTATTTGGAAGTAGTTGTAGGTTTTGAATTAGAGGTTTATGCTCTAAAGTAGAGGTCCTTATAGCAGCTTTTGGAGCTTCCTGATACTCCATTAGGGAGTTGGGGATTTCATAACTTTTTTCATAATAATTCTATGCTTACTGATGGTGCAAAAACAATTGTGGATAAAAGCGTTGGCAATTTAGCATGATCAAGGAGGTGGCAGCACACTGTCCTGGTAGTCATTGGGTTTTTTATTGCCACATCCTCATTAAAAAAAAGCCAGTTTCATTAAAAATGACCTTGATGAAGTGGGGAAATTATTATTTATATTAAATCCTAACCCTTGAGTATATAGTTTTAATATTTTGTGTGACAAAATTGTTAGTACACATAAAGCCTATTGCTGCATACCTAAGTGTAACATTTGTATTGAGTTGCAAGGTAAACTAGTTGCGTTTTCTCCTGAACCACAATTTTTACGTGAAAGAAGGATTGACAGACAAAACGGTGACTGAACAGATATGGTCTCCAAAAGATATGAAGTGAGTCTACCACATCAAGAAAAATGAACATTTGTTGCTAATGATGAATTTGAGCCTTTAAAAGAAAATGAGCATTTTGTAGAACTTGTATTGACTCCTTGAGATTGACAGCTTCTCAAAACTTAAAACACTTTCAGAAAAGATTAGTAGTGATGTTAACAAAGACTGTTGATATTGTATCTTGAAATGTGTCAACATTTGTAAGGTCTATATGACTCCATGGAGCAATATTTTCCAAATAGCCAATTCAAGACCTTACGAAATCATACTTAATAAAAGAACTATTCAGAATATACAGTAGACCCAGGGTGGGTTTTACAGGAGTGTGTTTTGTACATTCACTGTAATGTCAAGTGAATAAAAACAATCAAATACAATTTTTTAATGTGCAGCAGAATTATACTGGGCCTGCTATCAATTTATTTCATCTCAGCTTCAAATTCATCCTTCAATACATGCTCTGTCCTCATAGAATTCCTTTAAGCATCTCTTTTTTATACTGATTATAACATTAACCTTTCTCAGCTGTGGATGCTGGGGCCACATAGCAGGAAGAAGGGGTCCTCCTACTCTTTCCAGCTGCCACATAGTTGGTCACTGTTGTGGGGGATGAGGTTGTCCTATGGAGCCCGGCCCCAGCCAGCTCACAGCACATGCAGTCCCTCGGCAACCTTGCAGGGTGACCTGGCAATGGCCTTCCAAGGCCCTCTAGACACTAAAACTTCTGTGCTGGAGGTTTTCCTCCCATACCAGTACTTCAATTTTTTTACAGGACCTCTAGTAGCTCCACTGTGCAGGGTTGGGGGCTTACCACTTGCTGCCTCTGCAGGCCATGCTGCTAACTTCACTCAGGGACCCTACCCTTGTGCATTCCCTCACCACCAGTTGCTGATTGCCTTGCCCTGTCTTTCAAAAGATTTTTTCTGCTTGCCCACCTATTACACATCAGCTTTAGCCTGGGCAAACATGCACATTCTGCTGCTCAGTGGATTGAACGGGACCTTTTCCATTTTCCAACTAATGCTGGAACCCAGCTTTGAGGAGGAGCCCTCTTCCCAGTTTGTCTTTCCTTGGGTGCTCTCTCACAATCCTAGGGTACCATAAGAAACTTTTCTACATCCTGTAGGTACTCTTTTATCATAGCTTAATAATTAAAACTTCCTCTGTTATCGAAATTGCTGTGGTTTCTCTTTTCTGATTAGATACAGGTGGATACACATATAATTGTGTCCTTTTCAGATTCGAGTTTGCTTCATGTTCCCTGGTTCCTGGTTCCTAGTATGGAAGAATTTACTGGTACTGAGTTGACAGAATGAATGAGCAAGTCAAACAGGAATAAGGAAAGCAAACAGCAAGATTTTTAAATCACAGTAGGTTCCCAAGTGGGAACGGGTCTATCTCTGTGAGTAGAGTAGACCCTGGGTTTTTAACACATTTCTACTTTTATGTCTACATTTTATGGTATGCTAAATGATGGACAGAATATTCATTTTGATTCAGGGATGAGGGGTGGAGATATCCTGGAACCGGGACCGTCCTTTGACTTGTCCTTATACAGTAACTTCCAGGGTTGCCATGACATTTGTAAACTGTCATGGAGCTGGTGGGTGTGATTTTTACTATGTTAATGAGGGTAGTTCACTTCAGGTCACTGCCAGGTCCTCTGTGTACACGTCTCAAGGTGTCTGTTTCTGCAGCTGGGTCATCTCTTTGGTTTGTGGTTTTCTTACCCTCCTTTACTTGGCCCATGATGGTTTCTTTACTGAATCTCCCTTGCCATCCCTCCGCACCTGTTTCCCCTTCCTCCGGATCCCTTCCTAACATCCTAGCCTATAAAAATACAGACACGTCTGCAAGTCATTGTTAAAGAAAAGGAAAGTTACCCATAATCACACAACCTCGATATCCACTTATTCTGCCACATGTTTATGTGGAGAATTTTAAGTTATTGTTAGCATACTAGAGCATACATAAAGGCAACACTGGGTCCTGTTGAATTTAAAGACAGCAAAACAAATTTGGAGACTGTAGATTGTGTGATCAGTATGACATAGGGATTGATCTGGCAGTAGTGCTGTAACCCGAAGTGCCTGGAACAGTGCCTGGCACATATGATGAATTACGGAAGGAAAGGAGGAAGGAAGAGCATCTTGTAAATGACAAAGAATCTAATGTGATCGAGTGATTTTTAATTCAAAGACAGTTCAAGCTGATCTCCAGTTTTTAATGTATATTTTTGTCAAGTAGCATTGTCAAAAATATACATGGTTTATTGTGACCTAAAAATGAGAATTTTCCCGTGGTTTTCATAGCATTCTCAGCTACTTTAATTCCAGTTCTAATATATTTGTTAACTTAATTATCTTTATATGGAAGTTTTATTCAGTTCTTATGAACAATTTAAGTCAAAAATTTAAAATATGATAGATATCCACTCTGAGTTGGATGACAGGTTTAAGCTGTATTTTGCCTAAATATAATGAAGTTAGAAATGCAATACAAGTATAGACTATCTACAATTTTAAAGAAAATACTGACGTAAATCTTTTCAAGATTAACAGTTATGTTGGCTTTGAAATGATCAAAAACATTCTATTGATATCAATTAGCAAGTCATAAAATGATACATGGAAAAAATAAATGGGAAATTTTAGACATTAATTTTTAATTTTTTCCAACACAAGGTGGAAATTAAATTAAAGAGGTAAAACCAATTTACCATTATTCAATGATTCAGACAAAAGTTACACAAACTAGAATGGTGAAAATGATATATTCTGTTCTTTTAATGTCCTACTACAAAGTCTAATATCACTTTTCTTTAAAAGAAACACATTGATTTCCTAAAGTGTTTCATTTCCCCACATCACTAAAAGAATTGAATGTTAATAGGAAGGTGGTGTATTTATGTGTGTGTGTGAGAGAGACAGAGAGAGAAATATAACTTCATGGATAAGTTTTTGAAAGCTACAAGCTACATGTGAAGCTTTTAAAAGACCATAAAGACCATATAGAAACCAGAGAACAGAGAACAATATAAGGACCTCATGTCAAAAAGTACTCTCTTGTGACACTTTCTTTGGCCGTTCAGAAGCTTTTTAATGTGATCAGGTCCCATTTATTTATTTTTGTTGTTGCTGTGATTGCCTTTGGGGTCTTCTTCATAAATTCTTTGCCTAGGCCAATGTCTAGAAGAGTATTTCCAATGTTTTCCTCTAGAATTCTAACAGTTTCACTCCTTAGGTTTAAGTCTGTTACCCAGCGTGAGTTGATTTTTCTGAAAAGTGAGAGGTGCGGATCCTGTTTCAGTCTTCTACATGTGGTATCCAGTTTTCCCAGCACCATTTATCCATGAATGGATTAATAAAATGTGGTATATGTATACAATGGAGTACCAGTCAGCTGTAAGAAATGGTGATATAGCACCTCTTGTATTTTCCTGGATAGAGCTGGAACGCATTCTACTAAGTGAAGTATCCCAAGAATGGAAAAATAGGCACCACTTATACTCACTATCAAATTGGTTTCTCTGATCAACACCTAAGTGCACATATGGGAATAACATTTGTCAGGTGTCGGGCAGATGGGAGGGGGGATGAGGGGATGGGTATATGCATACATAATGAGTGCGATGAGAACTGTCTGGGGAATGAACACACTTAAAGCTCTGACTGGCTGGGGCAAAGGCAATATATGTAACCTAAACATTTGTACCCCCATAATATGCTGAAATAAAAAAAATTTAGTCTCTAAAAACGTAGCGAACTGTGTGCAAATGCTTTCTTTGTAGAGACAGTATAGGAGGAAAACAAAAAGGAATCCAAAAATTCCTTTTAACTTTGTAAAAATTTCTTAGAGGTTCTCAGAAATAAGGTAGACTACATGAAAGAAAAGAAAAAAAGAGGAAGGGGGGCCTAATTTTTGCAAAATAACAAAGGCCAATAAGCTTTGACACGACAGAATAATGAAGGATGGTGAACCAGCTCAGAGAAATAGATAAAGAGGATCCCATTGCCTTAAATCAGCTTGAGTTCTTCCTATTTGGTTCAGAATCTCTGCCTTAGAGCAACACTGCACATTCAGACATGTCTATTATGACATGGAGGAAATGTGCCCAAATATGGGACAATTTAAATAATACTTAGAAGTAGTTTATAAATAGTAAAGCATACTAAGTGTCTGAAAAGTGTTACAATTGAAGTCTAAAAGAAAGTTTCAAGACATCCCAAGAGAGCAACAAAAGCAACTCATGAAGTAGAGAAAAGAAGAGAATGAAGAGGAGGAAAAAGATGATAATAATAATAAAAAGATGATAATAAAATCATATAAAATAAAATAGACATCAATCTCTCTATACATGCATATCTTGGAATAGGAGAAACAAAAGACAACAGAAATGAAACACTGTAATTTTGAGATGTTGTCTGTTGGTCTCATTAAATGTACTTTCAAAATTGGATTATAATTGCATTATAGTAGTTAAAGATGTTTTAGATTGTGTGACTAGAGTACATAAAACAGGTATGCTTCATGAACATCTTATATATTGTTCTAAACATTTAAAAAAAATCAAAAGATGTTCTGTTTTCTTCATTCTGTGTACTTTCATCTTGGTTAGCACAACATTTAAGATGTTTTGCATTTAAAAAAATTCTTAGATATCCCAGTAAGTAAATTCCCTCATACAATTTTTAACAGATAGAAAAATTCTTGGAAACATATTTAGAATTTTAATAAACTAAAATGGAAAAATTACCTTGATGTTTATAGCTTTCATAGAGTAACATTGCCCTTTGAACAAATTATATGTAATTATGCCATAGCGAACATTCATTAAATTTAGAGTATCATTCTCTATACAGAGTATCAGAATTTTATTTTCATTCTTAGTTTTGGAAAGAGGTTCATCTAGCACGATAATTTACTTGATTTATTTAGTTAAGTGCAGTACTTTTAAAATTAAAATGATAGACCTACTTTAGAAAATGAAGAGCCAATTCAGCTATTAAAATTCCAATGAAAAATTTATGTTTAAAACAATACCTGCAATGCTCATTTTGTACATGGAGAATGCTGAAATGTTTTTGAAGGTTAAAAAGTGGTGTTTTGTTAAAAAAAATCAATGCGTTTCTATGTCAATATAAGAGCCTGAAAGATAAGGTAGAGAGGAGGCAGATCAATGGTTTAAGATTAAGTCCTTACAATGTAAAAGATAAATGTCTATGAAAATTGCTGGGTTAGGGTAGTGGGACTATGGGTGATTTGTCTATTTTTTTTCTCCTTTTTCCTAAGCTTTCTTTAATAAGAATGTTTTTGAAAATGTAAGGAAAAAACAGCTTTAAAAAAATAAAGCCATATGTTTTAACCCTTTGTAAGTAGCTCCAGGCTTAGGACATAAACCTTAATTTAGGCCAGAGGTGTAATAGCAGCCTAGAATACTTCAGGAAATTCAGGTAGCATGTGAGTGGGGAAAGGAGATGATCTTTGTGATTGATTTTACCTAGCAAATATTATTTTTGCTTAGTATTCAAGAAACAAAGTGATTTTCTTTCCTTAGTATGGCTTATGTATATCCTGCTCTCTTTTCTCTAAAGTGTTTTTATAAATCATACGCTCTTTGACACCGAAGTTCAAAATATCTTTTTTTTTTTTTCTAATTATGAAAGAGGTCACTCTTAACTACCACACACATTGAAGTGTTGAAAGTAGTTCCCTATGTACCAAATAAACCCAGCAGGAAAGAAACAAGATCCTGCACTCAATGTGTATCCTTGAACATTTCTGACAAGTAGAAAGAAACTCAAATAGCAGCAAAGTGTTTCCACAAACTGGATACATACAAACATTTCTGCTCAAGAACAAAGTTATACCTCTTGTTAAAGGTCCACTTGTGTCAGTTACTTTGTTCAACTGCAATTTGTTCTTAAGAAAATATTATCCCTGTAATTCTACCAAATCACTGGATCCTTGAATGCTTTGTCTTCTAGGACTCAGTTGTCAAAATTAAATCATTGGCCTTTTAAAATCATTTCATGGGTCAGAAAAAAAACAAACATCTTTTTTCCTTTTTCATACTGTTGTTTATTGTTCACTGCCTCCCAGAAGGTGACACAACAGTGTTGCCCATTGGCACTATCAGGCACAATTTAATCTTTACTGCCAGTCACCGCTTCTTACTTGTAAAATGCAAGCATCTACCTGTACTTTCTAAGTAAGTTATACTAACGTCCATAGAAAGCTGCATAGTTTCAATTATTAATAATGATGTTCTGAGACAGAAGGAATTTATTTTTGAAGTTAGATTATTTATGTTCTCAGTAGCTACCCACACATTTTTGGGGTTGGGTTTTAGGGGCATTTTTTTTTTTCATTGGGGGAAAAAAAAGACAACAAAACCTTACTTGTGGAACTTAAATTGTCCAAAGTGTAGAGCTCAGCAGTTTCACAAGTCATATTTAATACTCATAATTCAAAGATGAAAAAACCCCTCCCCACAAAACCCACAAAACAAAGCTATCTTCTTACCAAAGCATATTTCATCAGCTGTAAATGTGTTTATAATATAGTAATCCTTATCAAAACTACATTGGCTTCATTGTCAGTTACTATTCTGCCCATCTCTGCTTTCTTCTTCTTTGATGATTAGCATAGTTTGTAACTGATGTTCTCTGTTTGCTATGTACTTTTAAACTAACAAAGCAAACAGAAAGTTCCTGGAACAGCTCCTCTCACCGCTATTCACCTCAGGCCAAGCCCAGGGAATGTTCCCCTCAGCAAGGAAGCAGCCCCTCCTTCCCCTGGGAAACAACAAGCTAAGGAGTACCTCAGTCTGCTGAGACAACAAATAGCAGTGAGTCATTTATTTGGTGGCTGGTTCTCTTTCACCTTCCACTGTCTCTTCCCTATAAAATAAGAAAGTCATTGTGGTGTCACAGATCCAAATCTACAGTATAAAAGATAGGCATTATGACCAAGGATAGCTGTTCCAAAAATAACTGAGAGGAGTCAAATAGCTTGTTAGGTAGTGCAAGAATGTAGTAGTTCTGTGAGTGAGATCCATAGATTGATACAGCTTTTGGACTCTCTAGACACAAAGTACATTCTTTACCAAGATGTTGGTACCTGAAAGAATGACATATGTGATGTGTACCCAGCAAAGAAAAGTGCTCTTTCCATACAAAAATTACTTGGCCATGGCTTGAACAAAGAGAGGTCAGCGATTACATAAAACAGAAGAAAGAGGAAAGTGATGCAAGACAAAACAAAGCATAGCAAAACAAACGTACAAATAAAAATAATAAAGAGAAGGACCAAAACACATGATTTCCAACAAAGAATATGATCCATTAGGATCAAATCAATTACTTAAAGTATATCATAGAATTCTAATTAATTAGTTAAGCATTGCATATTTTAAGAACAAATAGATATCATTTAACCTTTTTACCATAACCTGTAAGATAAAATAAAAATACATCCCTTAGCAAAATATATAAGGTCCTTCATTGTCTCCTCTCATTCTATTTTTTTCTAATCCCACCACACCAAGTTAGTCATAACAAATAAATGATTAATCTCCAAATAAATCATTCATTTCAAAATAATGTTCCTTCTGTCTAGAATGCCTTGGCCACTCACCCCCTTACACCTCTTTTTTATTTCCCTGCCTAACATAATTCTATGTAAAAGTATCACTATTTAAATGTTCCTTTCAGTGCAAATTCCTTCTTACATATTCTTATAACATATCCCATGTACTTTTATTACAGTATTTGTCATATTTTTAATTAACTGTTGATATGTCTGTGATATTGCCTAAACTGTGGAAGGCAGAGATCACGTGTTCATTTTAGTGTTTGCAATATTATATACTGTATTGAAAAGCAAAACTTTTTGTTATAATAACATATCTAAATGATAAAAATGACTGAAGCACATCTGTTTGGGTACTTTTCTCATAGTTCAGTTCAGATTTGTGAGTAAAAACTATTCTAATTAATTATTCTGTATTCAAAATATCATTAATAGAGGAAAATTGTATCGAAGTTTTCTTCTGATTAAAACTTGCAATTAGGCCAGGCGTAGTGGCTCACGCCTGTAATCCTAGCACTCTAGGAGGCCGAGGCGGGCGGATTGTTTGAGCTCAGGAGTTAGAGACCAGCCTGAGCAAGA